>UXGD01001468.1:0-34607 GCA_900474315.1 Torymus auratus
CCAATTATTGACGATGAAAATGTATAAATTTCATAATAAATATTTTGAAATATTTATTATTGATTTTTTCACATTGACCAATTTCAAACAAATGCAATGTTTCATTTCACCATCACTTTTAAAAACGTAACATATGTTATTGTGACGTAATATACTTTATATATAGCTTACGTATTTTGGGACAAAATATTGCATTTGTTTGAAATTGATTAATGTGAAAAAATCAATAATAAATATTTCAAAATATTTATTATGAAATTTATTCATTTTCATCGTCAATAATTGGAAATATAGTAATTGCAATTCTAAAGTAATTTAAAGTTAGCGGGATTTACTACTATGTCCCAGTAGCGCCGCCAAGCGGTGGAAAAAGCTCCATTACACAAGTACGATGGAATGACCTCGTCCTGGCCGGGTGGGCCTCGCCAGGGCGGGTCTAACGTTAACATTTGTTCTTTTGTTTTTTTTTTCAAATTTAACCGTTTCTAATACGTGCGTTATATCGCATTGTACAATCGAACGCGGGCGCGATATTTTTTTCAATTTTCTCGTCCTGGCGATAAATTTTTTGGTGCGCATATAGTGCGCGCGCCGGGCCAGTTTTGGAAAAACTAATAAAAAAATTTTTATTGCCTGCACGCACAGGGATAAATGGACGAACCGACGGATGGCTATGGATAGATACGTGAATTTTGATAGGATTTTTTCCATTGCTTATTTTATTGGCCGGCTGTATCGATCCCGCGCACGCCCGGCGAACTGCTTCTCCATATATATCTCTCTCTCCCTTGCGTTTTTGAAAATGTTGTCGATTTAATTTTAGACTTATTGAAAATGAAGCACCTCGGTATGTTGTTGATCTTCTCTCCTTTTTTTAATTTTTTTTCGAGAGAGGGTTCGAGTATTTGTTCGCTCGTTTTATCGCGAATGAGGATCAGGTGTACTTTTAACAGTTATTGTTGAAGTCACGTTCTCTTTTTTTACTTTATATGATATAGATAAAATATATATAATATGAGCGGTATAATTGAATTAGCTTTGTTGCGACGTCAAAAGTCTTTACTGAGGGAGTCGTAAAAACTAATGGTAATTAAGTATTTGATTGGATAATGCGATATACATGACGAAATTTAATTTTTTTTTTCTAACGTCCTTCAGTTATCTGTCAATTAATCAAATTTTGTATAACCTTGTTACGTCGTACAGCGAAGGTATTAATTATCGATATACTCATAATTATTGTTCATTCAATTATACATCTTTTTAAAGGTGCATTTTTCCGTCATACTTATAATTAAATAAAATCTATCCGTAAGCTAAATTAGGATATCCCGAGCGTAAAGCAGTAAGGTACAAAATCAATTTAAAAGCGGCAATTGAATTTCCCTCAATCTTTATACATTTCTGCCGATAAATCTCGAAACCGCGCCGCAAACCGTCTCTGTAAAATCCAAGAATAAGTCCCCTCAAAACCACGGGTTATATGCGCGATGTCAATTCCACTTTTCTCCATTCCTCAAATATAGACACATACACATACGCAGACGTAACGCGACCCGAGCATGACGAACGAAATTTCCCGGTGCACATGATGCGCGCAGAATTTCGGAGGCTAATCGAATTTCCGCGTTAAGCGCGCGAGGGGTGATACCGTATATATATTCAGTGATGCGCGCTGAAAATTATCGAATTTTTAATTCGCTATTTCGAATCGGTTACGCGGCTGCAGGTGACTTTTTCTCTCTCCCTATATCCGTATTTCTCGAAATATAAACAGTTTTTCGCGGTATATCGAGCGCGCAATTGCATTTATTCGAGCTTCTATATATATATTATATGCGCGATGTATCAAAAAGTATAAAAATCGTTTTATAGATTAGCCGTTGCATTATTCATAGCACTCATCTATATGTGTGTGTGTTTATTCTCTCTATAATACATACACACACATATATATATATAAAATACGGCGCGCATGAATTTTCTGAAAAGCTAATTCCGATTCCGCACTATCATAACCTCGAATTAATAGACGTGCTCGAATTTATGTGCGCGCGCTTGCGGTCGGTGTTAGCGGCAGGAAATTATCCAAAAATTGTTTTAACTTTATACATATATAGAGAGAGATACATGCATATGTACGCGCGCGAGGCGAAACTAAAGTGTAGTCTATATAATTCCGGCCGAACGAGTCGACGGCCGCCGCGGCGCTTAATCAACCAAATTAAATCAAATGGTAATGAAAGTTCGCTCGCTGATTCACGTGTATAATTATAGAATTTATTTGTCGTTACTTTTCATTTATGGCGTAATAATCGCCGCGTGTATATATACACACACGTGCATTGCGCTAAAACAACGTAACTCGTCCACCAGCGGCGGAAATTTATCGGTCACTTCAACGCCGCGCATCCAATAAATCACGCGCGCGCTTGCGGTAATTCAATTAATATCGCTATCGTCTCACTCCCATCTTTTCATTAAAAATAATTACGCCGATGCGCCGCGACGACCCTGCCGCGTTCTTCCACCACTCGAAAAAAAAAAAAAAAAAAAAAAAATAATAATAACCACGCTCGTTCCGCTCGACAACGTCACGTTCGCGTCCATGGGCGCAGCGAACAAAGCCTCGTAAAAATCGACGACTCTCTGTGTACGTATCTGTGTATGTGTTATAACCACGCGCTCATCATAATAAACAGTCGTCGTCGTAGAATCGATGGACTTTAGCGCGCGCACGCGCCGATTAACGAGCAGATAAATGCTCGCGGAAAAGGGCGGAATCACGCTGTATATATACGTCTGCGAGTGTATAGGTATTATATATAGTATGTACCTCGTCATCCGCGAGAGAGGAATGACTTTGGCGGTTGTAAACGAGTTTACGCGCCGCTGCTGTCCCGGAGGTCCGAACCCGTCATTTCTCAGCCCCGTATGCTCTCAGTCTCTCTCTCTCTCTCTCTCTCTCAGTGTGTATGTCATGCGACGTCTTTGACGTAAATAATGATCAGTCGCGCGCGACGTGAGGGATATGGTCTTCATGCGTATAGGGTGTATATATATGAAATGGTCAGATGAGCGGAAGGATGAGTTCGCGGTTTGCGAATTTTTTTTTCCGAGGGGCGCTATTTGGAAAACGTTGGAAATTTCGAGGGTGAGGGGTTGGAAGTTCTATACATAGGTATAGTATTGGATGATATTCTATACGAGATTAATCAAATGATCGTAATATCGAGTTTAATTCTGTTTACTCGCGAATCGGAGGCGGCTAATTAATGTGCTTTATTACATTTCCTGCACTTTCTGGAAATAGATTGTTGATAATACGCTAATTAGTATTATGCTTTGTTGGTATAAATATTGAAATCAGCGATTGGTTTTGTTCTTTCCTATATATAAATACATGATATTCAGTTCGAGCACTGGGAAATTCATTAGCAGCAAATCTGACAATAATAATACTGTAATAATACTGTAAAAATATTAAAGAATTACTATTATGTTAGTTTTCCGAATAAAAAATTAACAATCTCGTTTCATCTTTATCTACAGTTGGTCGTTGAGTCGTCGACGCAAGCCCAGGAATATGGCGATCTGGAGATCGATCCGAAATCCCCGGTGAACCCGGACATGCTGTTCGACACGCAGCACCAGATGCACCTCTACGTCATGACCGAGAAGAAGATCTCAAAGGTGAAGGTGCAGGAGTGCTCGGTCTACAAGACCTGCTGGGAATGCCTCAACGCCAAGGATCCCTACTGTGGCTGGTGCTCCCTCGAGAACAAGTGTAGCTTGCGCAGCGACTGCCAGGACGCCGCTAAAGATCCTCTCTACTGGATCTCCTACAAGAGTGGCAGATGCACGACCATCACCAGTGTCAATCCGGATCAGCTGCAGAGGACGACGGCGAGGACTTTGGAGCTGGCGATTGAGAATCTGCCGAGTCTGCCAGGACAGTTCTTGTGCGCGTTTTCGGCACTGGATAAGACGCTGATTACGAATGCTACGAGGTAGGATGGATATATAAGTTTTTCTTAATTAATTGTGGTTAGAGATTAGCATATTTTTGATTAAAATTTTTTTAAGTTTAGCTTCTTCTTAAATGGTTATCAAAAAACATTGCGGCCATAAGAGAGTTAATTTTATCTATTGTTTTATTTTAAAGTTATTCTATTACATTTATACAGAATACTCGAAACTTCAATTATTAACCATTACACACTTCTCTCTAAATGAAAAAAAACAATCATCACCGTAATCATATATCCCATCCACAGAAAATCCTACGGCGTTAACTGTACGACGCCACGTACCGACCTCCTGCCACCCATACCGCAAGGCCAGCACCACTTCACTGCGAAGCTCTCAGTACGCATGACAAACGGCCCTGACCTCGTCGCTACGGACTTCACCTTCTTCGACTGCAGCACGCACAGCTCGTGCACGCAGTGCGTCTCCTCTAACTTCCCTTGCGACTGGTGTGTTGACGGGCACAGATGTACCCATGATACCGCGGAGAACTGCAGGAACGATATCCTGGTCACTGGCGTCAGCGTGAGTATATATTTATATATTTTTGATCGTTATCGTCGCGGAACTTACTCTTAACACGCGTCTTAATCGCGGTTATCGTCATCGACGTTCAAGTGCACAATCATCGTCGTCCTTTTACTACCCGCGTAAAAACCTCCCTTCCTCTCGAATTCACGAATCCCGAACTTTACCATCACCACCACACCCCGTGTATAAAACGTGAATCTCGCTCATAAGTCTATCCCTCCCACTCTATCTTCGCCATCGTATGAAGCAATTGATTCGTAAAATTCGTCGTCGAGGGGAGCTCGTAAACCCGAATGCAGTCTCTGTATATCGGGTATTAAAAGCGTGGTATCGGATCGCAATTAAAAAAGGAAAGGAACAATCGGGTATAACGTTGGCGAATCATTGCAGAGAATGGGACCGAGCTACAGAAGTGGACCGGCATTCTGTCCGACGATCAACGCCACCGACTCGAAGGAGATCCTCGTATCATCCGGCATCAAGAAGGCCATTCGCGTCAAGGTTCACATCATTGGGGTAAGTGAATTGAATTTTCATTGATTAATATTCTCTTATATCGTGAGCTTTAACTTTTGAGATCAATGGCATCATGTGATTTGTTTTCTTATTTATCGTGAGACTGATGTTATTCCTGCAATTTCAATAAATCGAATAGCTTTTTAGCCAAATTCACAAACCTGTTTATCATTCAATAATGGAGAAAACTAATTAATAACGATTCTTCAACCTCTGCCCAACAGCAATTCATCGTCCAGACGAGATTCGTCTGCCAGTTCAACATCGAGGGTCGGGTGACGAGCGTGACAGCTCGCCTCCTCGCCGACACGATCTACTGCGACGACACCGAATTCTCCTACACATCACGCGCCCCCAACATAACAGTACCCTTCGCTGTGATCTGGGGTGGATCGAAACCCCTCGATAATCCGGACAATATCCACGTGGTGATCTATCGCTGTCGCGACATGGCTGACAATTGCGGTATGTGCCTCGCCCTGGCCGACAAGTACGGCTGCGGCTGGTGCATGACATTCGATCGCTGCGAGGTCAAAGACCAATGCGATAAGGGTAGTGGCACGTGGTTGGACAGAAATCAAACCTGTCCGAACCCGGAGATTATCAGGTTCGAGCCCATGATGGGACCATGGGAGGGACACACGAATATCACCATCACGGGTATTAACCTGGGAAAGACGTTCAAGGATATCTATCAGGGTGTGACGGTTGTGGGCTTGACCTGTCAGCCGTACGAGCATCTGTACATACGCACGAAGCAGATCGTGTGTCACGTCGATGGACCTGGTGATAATAAGGTGAGAACGAAATTTTGAAGCGTTATGACAGTTTTGATAGTTATTTGTGGAATAAGTAAAATTAGATTTGATTACGAACATAGTGGAATATCTAATTTACCAGTTTTTGCATACAGAGCCGCGTCTAATTCAGATAATATATTACTTTATACATTTGCGTGATTAGCTGCTTTAACTAGCTATGCAATTAGCATGGAATTAAATTTTCAACATTATACAGATCTCATTACTGCGACACTAATTGACACTGCATAGATTGTAAAGCGATCACTAAACGAGATAGTCGGTTATTTAGATCATTATGTGAATTAATAACAACCGTATTAAAACACTGCGAAATATTAGCGTTTGCAACGATCAAATTTCGTTTAAAAATCTACATATAAGCAAATTTCTCGCATGTTATTGCGCATGGGTTGCGCAATATATTTCAATAAAAGAAGCCAACGAAACTAATTTCATTCCACTCAACATTTCAGATCCGCGAGGGCCCGGTGATCGTTAAGATCGAGGACTTCCGCGGCCAGTCCAAGGAAACGTACAAATTCGTCGACCCCAACATCACTGACATTTCACCGAAGCACGGCCCGATGAGCGGTGGCACGCGTCTGCGCATAACCGGAGTCTATATGAACGCTGGCAGTCGCATCCAAGCCTTCATCGACGAGCTGCCCTGCGACATCAACAACACCGAGCACGACGAGGTCCTGTGCATAACGAGCGCGAGCGATCACACGCGCAAGGGCTCCCTCAGGATGCACTTTGACAACTCGGTGCGCCAGTACAACGGCTTCTATGAGTACGTCGAGGACCCGAAGATCGAGAGCGTGGAGAGCGGTGTCGCTGGCGGTCAGATCAAGGTACCCAAGGGCACGCCATCCGGTGGCATCAAGATTAGTGTCACGGGCACGAATCTCGGTTACATACAAAAACCCGAGATGTACGTGTACTACGATGGCAAGCAGTACCTGTCCCAAGCTTGCAGCATCCTCAGCCAGACCAACATGGTGTGCTTGTCCCCGGCTATCGATGTGCGTCCCGGTGATCTGGACGCAGAGAATCCCCTGAAACTGGAGTATGGCTTCAGGATGGACAATGTCGCCAGGGTGCAGAATCTTACACAGCAGAAGCTCAATCATTTCCTGCTGTACCCCGACCCGATATACGAGGAGTTCGATGAGGAGGTTAAATACTACAAGGTAATGTCTTCTTTGTTTTGAATGCTTATTTTTACTCTATTCTATTTTCATTGTGACATTTTGAATGAACTTATTTTAATTGAATGTTTAGAGCGATTATCTGACGATCAACGGCCAGCACCTTGACCGCGCCTGCCAAGAGTCCGACGTCGTCGTGAAAATCGGCGACTCCTACTGCAACGTCACGTCTCTATCCCGCCAACAGCTGACTTGCCGTCCACCAGACACTCAACCGCCAGCGCTTGATTCTTCAGGCAACCCTAAACCCGATCTGCCCGAGGTCATCGTCACCGTGGGGGGCAATCTCAAGTTCAAAATCGGCAAGCTCAGCTACGCCCTGCCCGCCGGACTGAACAATCCGCTGAATAAGCCCGCCCTCATTGGCGTCATCGCGGCTATCATCATCCTCGTGGTCGTCTTTATCGCCTTCCTCATCGCCTACAGGCGCAAGTCCACCGAGAGCAATCGCGTCCTCAAGAATATGCAGGAGCAGATGGACATCCTGGAGCTGCGCGTCGCTGCCGAGTGCAAGGAAGCCTTCGCCGAGCTGCAAACCGAGATGACGGATCTGACTGGCGATCTCACTAGCGGTGGCATACCTTTCCTCGATTACAGAGCTTACGCGATGAACATACTCTTCCCATCCGACGACAACCACGTAGTACTGCAGTGGGATAGGCCCGAGCTCGTACGCAAGGAGAAGGGTCTGAGGTTGTTTGGTCAGCTCATTATGAACAAAACGTTCCTCTTGCTGTTCGTGAGGACGCTCGAGAGCAATCGTTACTTCTCCATGCGCGACAGAGTCAACGTCGCGAGCCTCATCATGGTGACGCTGCAGAGCAAGATGGAGTATTGCACCGATATTCTGAAGACCTTGCTCGCCGATCTCATTGAAAAATGCATGGAGGGAAAGAGCCATCCTAAGCTGCTGCTGCGAAGGTATCTATCGATTGTCTATAATTTACTGTCGCAAAGGGGAGGATTTTTTTGTTGAATGCATTTTAATTAATTTTTCTTTTAGAACCGAGAGCGTCGCCGAGAAAATGCTGACAGCCTGGTTCACTTTCCTGCTGTACAAATTCATGCGCGAGTGCGCCGGTGAGCCTTTGTACTTACTTTTCCGTGCCATGAAGCAGCAGGTCGATAAGGGTCCAGTAGATGCCATTACCTCGGAGGCTAGATACTCCTTGTCTGAGGAGAAGCTCATTAGGCAGTCGATAGACTTCAAGCCGATGGTACGTTAAAACCTCCATCATTCATATGCTACGAGATAGATTAATAAATGGTGATATAATGTACGACATTGTTTATGTTCAGACGGTCTACGTGTCAATTTCCCAACAGACAGTCTTTGTTGGTGGCATGGATCCCAACACCGAAAACGTTCCAGTAAAAGTTCTAGACTGTGATACTATTTCTCAAGTAAAGGAGAAGGCACTCGATACCATTTATCGGTCCACACCGTACAGCCAGCGACCGAGAAAAGACGATCTTGACCTCGGTAAGCTTTATTCTTAAAATTCTCTATATCTCTGTTAAATACTTTTTTTATTGCGATTATTCATTGTAATGCTTTCTTTTACTAGAATGGAGAACCGGAGCCTCTGGCAGGCTGATCCTCTACGACGAGGACTCGACCACAAAGGTCGAGAGCGAGTGGAAGAAGCGCAACACTCTGAATCACTACCGGGTACCGGACGGCGCCTCGCTGAACCTCGTCTCCAAGCAATCATCCATCTATAATCTCTCTATCCTGTCCGAAAAGACTGACAAATCTCATAAGTATGAGACCTTGAATCTCAGCAAATTCAGCTCGGCGAGTCCACCACTGTCACGTGCCACCTCGCCCCTGAACCACGACCACGACGGTGGCCTCAAAGTCTGGCATCTCGTCAAACACCACGATTCGGAAACGCAAAAGGAGGGTGAGCGCGGCAACAAAATGGTCTCCGAGATCTATCTCACCAGACTGCTCGCCACCAAGGGTACCCTACAGAAGTTTGTTGACGACCTCTTCGAGACGATATTCAGCACGGCGCATCGAGGCTCAGCTCTGCCACTGGCTATCAAATACATGTTTGACTTCTTGGACGATCAGGCTCTGCATCATCAGATCACTGACCCCGAAGTCGTCCACACATGGAAGAGCAATCTGCTGCCACTGAGGTTCTGGGTAAATCTCATCAAGAATCCAAACTTCATCTTTGACATTCACAAGTCGAACATCGTCGACGCATGCTTCTCCGTCGTCGCACAGACCTTTATGGACAGTTGCTCTACGTCAGATCACAGATTAGGTAAAATATTTAGCCAGCGATTTCTCTTCAAATACGTATGTTTATTATTACAAATTTCAATTCATTGAGATTTTTCTTTCAACTTTTAGGCAAAGACTCGCCAAGCTCGAAGTTGCTCTACGCTAAGGACATTCCAGTGTACAAAGAATGGGTAGAGCGTTACTATTCGGACATCAAGCTGATGCAAGCTATTTCCGATCAGGATATGAATGCCATGCTCGCAGAAGAATCAAGAGTAAGTGCTCCCCTACTAAATTTAGTTACTTTCCATTACACACCATTTTTCAACAATGTAAATCTCACTTTTCACAGCTGCACACAAACGAATTCAACACGAACTGCGCCCTCTACGAGCTCTACACCTATGCCAGCAAGTACAACGAGCAGCTCACGGTGACCCTCGAAGAGGACGAATTCTCGACGAAGCAGAGGCTCGCCCACAAGCTCGAGCAGGTGCACAACATAATGGCCGCGGACGGCAATCCCTGATGTCCCGTTTACACGAGCAAGCACTCGAACAAACCGGCGCGCACCGAGCTACCCTGCTGAGGGCCAAGGGGCTCGGCGCTCGTAGGCGGCCTGCACAGTGGCACTACTAGCAGCAGCGGAGGCGGTGGTGGTGGTGGTGGTGGTACGACCACAACGACGACCGCCGCTGCTGCCATCGAGGACTACTGGCACGTCTCAGGCCTGCTGGACGCTGAGCATCAGTATCTACTCGCATCGCCGCCACCCGCCAAGCGCGCCGACCCGACCTCCCCGAGTGTGAGCCGTAGATAAAGCAACCGTGCGTGCTGCGGCAAGTGCGCGTTGAGAGAAAGAGAGATATATATACATACCGACATATATCCGAGAACTCGATCGAGAGTGTGGTTTTTATTATTATTATTGTCTATTTTTTAATTTTTTCAATTGTCTTTCCTTCTTCGTTTTTTTTACTTCTCGATTCGCGTGTAAGTGTATGCACACATCTCTTCGCAGCCGCGAAAAGTTAACGACGATATATATAAATATATTCGCCCACGAAGTATGCGGCGTCTGCGATTTCTTCGAAACACGAAGAACGTATATACGTACGCGCGCAGGCGTGTGCACGTGTGGTGTCTGTATAAGTGTGTTTCTTGTGTCTTCTCGTTGAAGGAAGAGTTTTTTTGAATGGACGCTAACCTTACTTAGCGCAGGTTTCTGAAAAAGCTTGGCTTTGAATTGTGCACTGCGGCGAGGCATACGAATAAGTGTAAATAATGGAGAGCTAGAACGCGAGTCTTTATTATTATTATTACTATTATTATTATTATTATTATTATTATTATTATTATTATTATTATATTGTATTTAGGTTTACTGAAACAATTTGTAAGCGTGTTGCTCTGTGTATGAGAGAGTGAAAGAGATGGTGATGATGTGTGACTTCCAGTCGCACTCGCTAGCTCGTTAGGAATTCCCGTTTTTGTCTTTTGAAACAAACGACGTTTTTAGCGCACACACGCGTTATATGGAGAAAAGAGGCCAGAATCTATGATCACTCCGCTCGGTTCCGTTTTTCTTTAAATTTTTTTTTTTTTTTAATCTAACGCGCTATATTGCCTGGTCCGAACTGTGGATGGATCGAACGAGATTTAGCAATACGAGAATTTCGCGCGGGGAAAATTCGCGTATGCGTGACTTTCCTCCCTTTGGGTTTAACGAATATATATAGATAGATAGATATACTCTCCGAGCAATTTTTTGTATTATTTTTTAATTGTATAAATTTTGTAAAGTCTTTTTTACAAGCCAATCGAGCACATTCAGTTTTTTTTTCTACTCGTTTTACCTTTTTATTGTTCTACCGTGGTATTAAGATTTAACGTGTTTAAAGGCTCGATTGTGTAAAGTGAGCTGTTCGTTGCAAATATAAAAAAAAATTGAGCAGACTGATCGGTTATATCTTGATTGGAATTTTGTATATTTGTGCAAAGCCACTGCCAAAGCGGGCTCTCCCGATTGATCCGGGGAGAACGCGGGAGAGAAGAGTGGCGCGAGATTTCTTAAACGAATACACATCTCCATCCACTGAAATATTTAAACAAATCGAGAATTAAGGATTAAACAAAAGTAAAAAAGTATGATCGTCGTGATAAGAGGAATAAATAAGTACGTAAGTCATCGATAATCGCTATTGTCTTGATTGACTGATCGATGCGGAAATATATATTATTATTAATATTATTATTATATACATGGATGGTATGTCATTATGTATATGTGTACATATATACACACTTATTACACGAACGCGGCGCGTGTGTATGTATATATCTAGGCTAGAAAATATTATCGACGTTTAAAAAAAAGGAGAAAAGGCCTCTCCCGCCCTTCTCCCATTTTGTACGACGTAGCGAGGATTCATTCGTTCTTTTTCTATAGAGGGCAGAACTGGTTTTAAAAATTGCGGGGAGCTGAGTTTTCTATAATAAATACTCGGTTGTTATGAAGCATAAACGCTTCATTAACTAATACAAAAGATCTTGCGGTGTCTTTTTTCCACTTTAAAATATTTCTCGTAATTAACGCAAATACAAAGTGTATCTGCGCTTGTTGGAAATTTTAGAAATTTCAGACTAAATGAGCTGTACTTTAAAGGGAAAAAAATTGAGCACGCAAGATGTGCGCTCTCCAGAACTCAGATTATATCTTTAAAGCCAATTGCTGTCTTTTGAGCATTCCGTGTGAGACGAAATGAAGGCGCGCAATATCACGAGCTGTGGGAGGGGGGAAGGGAAAAGTTCCGAAAAAAGAAAAAGCTGATCGAGCAGCAACGTATAGAAAAAATAACTCGTGAGTTATAAGGAAAAAAAACAAACAAATATTAAGTGTGAGCGCGAATCAGACGCATCTTTTCGAGAACAGACTGTGTATTAGCTAGTAGAATTAACCTTAATGATTATACAAGGAAAGCAAAGTAAAATTAAAAAAGTAACTGGACTATGGCCGATCGTATGGCCGGCTCGATGTGACGGTTGTGTTGAGTGTTTTCGCGTGCTTCCTCGCCAAGCCCTTTCGGTCTCTCTCCGCCTATAAAAAAAAATTTACATTAACCCACTTTGTCTCTTCCAGGGATCTTGGGCGAATCGTTGCCGAAAAATTGAGGTTTATCGATTGACGAATTTTTCAATTCTTACAAAGTTGAGACTAACTCTAAACTAGTCATACAACTAGTTTAAACAAACGATAATTCTCTTATTCTATATTTTTATTATAATTAGTATAAAATAATTGAATTACTTTATAAGTATTAATAACGTTGTATTTAAATATTATCCAATGAAGAAATTACTATTATAAATTATTTAAATTAGTTTGCGATACGGAGGAGACCTCAACCGAACGATTCGTCGGAACGACTCTGACTTTCTTACTGTGGAAGTTTCGAAGTGTGTGCGTGTGCGTGTGCGTTCTCGAACCACCGTCTAATCTCATAATTGTTATTGTCATTTATCATCTTAAAAGAAAAAAAAAATCCCCAATCATTCTCACATCACCATCGTATCGTCGTCGTGTCATCATCGTCATTATTCGCTGTCATAGTGTATACACACACACCGCCATAAAGAGTTCTCGGACCGAAATAATAAAGGGCCTTCGACTCGCAACTTTCAATGCTCCTTAACAAATCGTTCTCGTCCTTCCTCCACATGGCCCTCCTTTGTAGTCCTAACAAAAATGGAATGACACAAAATAACGAATTCCATTTACTCCATCAAACCCCGACTCCTTTTTCCAACGATTGAAAAAAAAATTCCTGCCCTAAAGTCCTTTTATAGGTATTCAGCTTCAACGCCTCCGTCGTCATGTTGTTGTCACTCTTAATTATTAATAATTGTAATATATATAACAAAAAATAACGATCACTGTTGAGTATTGTCTGATTGTAATAACATTGATATTGAATCGATATGAATTGATAATCATTAATTAAACATTACTCTGTGGATATATTTCATAAGGAAAAAAATGTTGGTGTGGTGTGTCTGGCTGTGCGATCAACTGATTTATAATTATTTGGCTGTAAGGGTGTGTGAAATGTCGAGACCTTGAAGTTCTAAAAATTGATCATCTACCCCCGCCTTTTTTACTTCTGGCTCTCAAAGAATCTCCATTGTTTTATACGCGTTTTTACAGTGTTTTTATATACTATTTTAAAACTATTTTAAGCATTTTTTTTATTGTGATTTTAATCTCTGAATAAAATTTTCTTCTCAAAGTTGTAGGAATTTCGCACATAATAAAGGGAGACAGAGAGATGATGAATTTTTCGAAATTTCGAAGGCCAACCGTATTCCTTTACAAGTACGCGAGTGAAACGCGCATGTGCGAGTGTATGCGGGGGCCTGTGCACTGTCCAGGGCAAATGAAACACTTGATTGTCCTGTGCGTCAATTCAATGTGCAAGTCGTGCAGCGGAGAAAGTATTTATTGCTCGAAAGAATAATGAACAAAAATAAAAAGAAAAATGAATCGCTGATTAAGAAAGAAAAAAGACACGAATTTTTTAGCGTGAGCGTTGCCACTGTAACGAGTGAAGAAAATACGAGCGTATGCGAAATTATATATGTGTATGCGTGAGTACGAGAGAGCGAACAAGCGAGAATGGAAGAAAGAAATCTGCTAGCAATTGCCAGAATGTGAAACTCGACGTTTTATATGAATTCTCCTTTTTTGTAAGACACTTTTCGTCCTGTTTCATATATAAAGAAGAAAGAAAAAATGTTTTATTCTAACGTTCATTATTTTTTTTTCTCAATCAATGCCTTGATCACTTTCAACTTTTCAAAACATCTTTTCTATCATTCTCAAAGACTTCACTTACCTACAACATTTTTTATCTTCTTTCATTCGTTCTTCATTTACCACATCATGTTTTTTTCACAATTTGCAGCAGACATACACGTAAAAAAAAAAGATAAACCGGGAACGAGCTTGAACGGGAAAATTTTGCACAACGAGGGGCCGGAGTATTGTAAATGGGTTTTTCCAAAAGCGTGGGAAATCGACAAGAATAAAGAAACGAGATTTAGAAGAAAAAAAAGGCAGACAGGGTCGCACAATAACGGGGAATATAGACAAAAGAGTCAAAACGATGAGATTGATCAACGAACCGAACAAAAGAATAAAAAAAAAACGGTAACAAGGCCCCGAGGTCTCGCTGTTCTCCGAGTATAGAAGAACTTTTTAATGGTACTAATAAACCCAAAGTGCCTCTGGTAGATTTTTGGGTATAAGATTGAGTAATAATGAAAAAAAGTCGATAACTAAAAAAGAATTTTTTTACTAGCTAAAAAGAGAGGCAAGAGGATGGAAATAAAAATTGCGGGAGAAAAAAGAAAGAGAGCGGAAGAGAGGAACAAAACGATGACAAGAAACGAGAATCATTGATAACTAAATGGCAAGAGAGAAAATAGAAACGCGATTTTCACGCGTGAACCTTTTGAAATGCTAAAATAACGAATAGAGAACGTCACGCGTCGTTGCCCGATTGATTCATCAACATCATTATCGTCGTCATTGTAATCATTGCACATTAGCACGATTATCACTGCGTTTTAACGTCTCCCAAAGCCATTTTGAGATTAAACGTGTATATGTGAGATTGAATTTCAAATGACGCAGCAGCAGAGCACAATATGACAATTGAAAATTACCAGTGAGGAGCGAACACGTGAAAATTGGTGTAGCAGTGCAGTTTAATAACGTTAATATATTGAGTGCGAGGAGTGCAAAGGGTTTCAAACTTTTAGCACTGAGAAAATAATTATTAAAGTTTATCCAAATTCAGTATTAAAACAATTTCAATAATTTTAAGAATTTGAGACTTAATACTACTCATTCTTCCATTTAATTAGTATTTTGAATGTAAATTTTTCCCTTTTATTAATTTTTTTATGCAAATGTTTGTCGAATTTCATCGATGAAAAATATTTTTTTCTCAGTGAAATGATCGTTCCCTTGAAACGTGTGCTTTGAGCATGTACAGCGTTTTTTAAATCTCATCGATCGATGATCGATCTCCTTCTTAACATAAAAAAAAATGTTTAATATCGCACAATAATTAATATCAAAGGTAAAATGTAATAACGTCTCTTGATTCAAAATCTCTATCTAACTTCTGATTTTCCGGAAAATTACACGAGCGATTCCAGTAGAGAATTTTCAATTTAAACGAAACGTCGTTTGACAAAGTGCATAGGGGGGAGGATATTCAAGTCTCAGAAGGATTTTCTCTGGAGCTGATCTTAGTTCTCAACAATAGGGAGCTTCGTTGTATATGTATGCATATCGTGTGTTGTATATACGAATAAACAGAATATAAATACGAAAAAAAAAATATTATATATATAAATATAAATATGGATATAAATGTACGTCTATTAGATAGGCATATAATAATTTTTTGCCACACGCAAAAACAAGAAGAAAAAAAAGATAACGAGATCACAAAAAACAAAGACACCCACACATGCAGAAATAAAAGTAAATAAGAAAAAAAGCGCGATAAAAGTTGAGGAAAAAAAATAAAAGTCTAGTCTATACCTAATTTTCAATAATATATCTGTGTCTGTATGCCTGCTTGGATACTTCAAGTGCAACAAGTGGCCACATGTATGTTATTTTAAAAATGATCACGTTTAAACGTTAATTATACGATATCATTGTAAATAACGGGCTTCGTTTTCGACTATACAAGTTATATATAATTTCACGTTGAGATTTTTAATGAACAATAAAGATATGGCATTTCACCGTGAGAGTAAGAGCGAGAGATGGGTACTGTGATCGATTGCAATTAATTTCTTCGGATGCTAGAATAATTTAAGAAGCAATAAATCATCAACGAGCGCGAGGGAGAAATGAAAAAAAGGAAATCAATTTTAAAATAAGTAGATGTGACCATCTCAATTGTAGCATTCCCTTTCTTTAACAAAAAATGCCACTGTGTTTTTCTACTTTGTAATAATTACTCCGAGGCGAGATTTTTTTCATTCCGATACTAACTCGGCGCTATTAACAAGTGATTTGCGGGGTTAAACTCGACTACTCCGATCACAGAGATCATACATGATAGAAAATAAAAGCAAAAAAAAAACATTTTAAATACCTGAACTGAAAGCGTTCACTGCCTGAATTTTTTTACCAAGTACATGACACAAACATTACTAAAGAATTCAAACTCGAGACCAAGTCGTTGACACGTTTTGTCCCAATAGCAATTCTTTTGCTCGTCTATTGCTTTTATATACTTTGACATTCTTTCGCTTCGACATTTTGTGATTGTAGACATCCAAGATAAAGCCAACACCAAACGATTGTATTTCCATTGGACTTATCCCGCTATCCAAGAGTTTTATATACCATAAACGCGCAAGAACAAAATGTTTGTACTTTTTTCTTACATACTAAGTATTTCCGCAAAATGAAATAATCCTCTTTCGTACCTAAAAGTATAAGAAAACACTTCTAAAAGAAAAATTCAATTATCGTTGTTAAACTCTCCCCTTTTTGGGTCCCCCCCCGATTGAGATAGAGGCGTGCGCGAAAAGGAATAGCGGATCGTTATATTAATGTACGTTTAACGTTCGATTTTTACATCAGTTTCTTTCCACTGCCGAATGACTCTGAAGAGCAAATAGAACGAGAAACGCTGCAAAAAAAGAGCAAAACAGAAGGCGGGAGGGGGGGGGGTAGGGTCTGCTCGGAACAAATGGGCTCAAACCACGCGAAATCATCAGATCGCGAGACTGAGCAAGGAGGAAATTTTTTTGTTTCTTTCGCCCGGCGACCCTCCCCCTCTCTCCTGTCGTTCATTTTCCACGTGTCAATCAATTTAACGAGAAATTCGCGTAAAGAGAAGAGAGAAAAGCCGCAGAGAAAGAGAGCGAACATTGACAGAGTGAATGAAAGACGCAGAGTGAATTTGCGGAGATGCGAGAAGTCATTCAGAGACTGCGCGCGAGCTGTGAGAAAGTGAATTAGAACATTCATCGCGTGGAACGATTAGATTATTTTATCATTTTTTTACTTCGATATAAATATAATAGGCTTAATAATGATCCTTGATTTTAATCGATAGTTCATGTTCCTTTATCCGCTCACGTGAGATTATGATATTATTAAGTGGAGATATAAATATATATATGAAAATGGATATATATATGAAAAAAATGAACGAACATTACTGTATATGTATATCGCATAAAAAAAAGAAGATGATGATGATGGTGAAGAAAGAAAACTCCTGGACGAAGCAATTATTTTGTACTTGTTTTGTAATCTTAATATACAAATATAAATATAAATATATATATAATTGTAAATGTACATGCAGATGAATCGACGATTACTATACGTCTTTGAGTTACGTCTAACTGTCTTCTTCTTTGTTGCCCCCTCTCTTTACACTTTTTTCTATTAAAAAAATCGTCATTTTTGTCAAAGTTTTTTTTTCCGTAAAAGTTACTTTTGTCTAATTGCAAGGACGATTATCAATCATAATTACTATTATTTTTGTATAAATGTGTGATCGATAGTATGAATAGTGTAACAATAATTTTGTATGTTTATTGAACCAAAAATAAATAATTATTGATGATGAATCTCATTCTTTGTTCAGCGGCACTGCCGCGGCCTCCATTTCTTGTCTCATTTCTATACTCCTAGATCGCACCTGAAATATATAGTTCACATTTTTATCATTTCATAAAATACGCTTTCTAAAAATACTTTAAAGCTACTGTAACTTTTTTCAACATTTTCTGTCATTTTATTTATATTATTTCAAACAAATTTAATTACGAACTTAAGAAGATATTATTCCAGAAGGCTTATATATGATGTTAAAAAACACAACTAAATCCTTGAATATAATCATTGGCCTTCTAGCTATCTTATTAATCAATATATTCTATTGCAAAAAATATGAATCGGTTAGATGAATTACACGGCGAGATTGTAATTCTGACTAAACTTCTTCATAAATCTGCCTTTAATATTTACAAATCCAAAAATCTGTTCACTTGACAACTCAAAAACCCCTAGTCATCTAACTCACATTCTTAAAACTGCTAGCCCGCTTCAAACTCCTGGGCCCAATGGTGCTTAGTACGACGGGCAGCAGCATCAGGCCGTGCCAGAGTCCAAACACGATGACGAGGAGGAAAATCTTGAAGAAGGCACGGAACACATAGGCCGTGGAGAAGGAGAGCAGCGAAAGAGCGAGTAGCGTGGAGCCGGCGCCGAAGAGGACCGCCGTGCCAATATGTCGCATGGCCTTGAGCGCACGCATATTACGATCGGCGCTACGGCTCGCACCCGCGAGCTCGTCCGCGTTCAGGAAGGCGTGTGCCACGTGGGCCGCATAGTCGACGCTCAGGCCCACGGCTAATTCTAGACCTATGGCAGGGAAAAGGAAGTTTAAATATGTACTGATTGTGCATACTGTTGTTTTGTAGCTATTTTTCATATAAACTTAAGATTTAATGGAAAGTTTGCAGGTTACAAGAGATATTTTTTAGTATTATTTTTGGCAGTTGACATTAAAAATGTATGTTTGGCTGAATAGTACTTGTATATTTAAATATTTTTAAATTTGTAACATTGAAATTAATATAATTTGAAAGTGTTATTATTCATGTTAATTAATTTTTTATGCAGGATAAAAAAGTTGCATTTGAATCATACTTCTTATAAAATTATTATAAACATGATCTTAATGACAGTTTTCCAATGAAATTTAAATAAATCGTGCCAAGAAAAACTGAGGGAACTAGTCATTTCATTTTTTGCCATAATTTATGACAAATCATTCCAGTCTACGCTTTCCAGTTAATAATACTTTCATAGTGATTCATAAGTCCGAAATTGCGTCGTTGGAATACAATAACATTTTTCAATAATTCTTTTTACTCTCCACTGAATTATAAATAATCACATCATTGCCTCTGAACAATTCAAAACCTGAAAAAATCTACCTATACAAGAGGCAATATCAATGGTAAGGCCCCAGTAGTACATGAACCCACAGACGTCCAGTAGTGTGAGAAGGACACAGAGCAGTATCCAGAAGCAAGTTTGCGGCTCGGCGATCAAAAACATCGTCATTCCCATGACGCAGATGAGTGCCAAAATGAGATTCCTTACGACTTCCTGAGAGATGACCTTGTCGGTCACCCACGTAGCGAACATCTCACACCAGACGGTCGCAAAGCCGTCGAAACCTGCCTCCGCGACCGTCTGCTTCGCCCCGTCCATACCCGGTATCCATTCGTAAGGCGAGGCGAATTTCCGAAACACAAAGTCGATGCTAGTTATCGCCAACGGGGGCGTCATCACGCCGCAGCTGGCGTTGCCCGTGAACCGGAAGTTCCGCTGGTACTTTCCACCGACGCGGCTGAAGAGGAATTTCGAGAGGTAGATTCGGAATTGCTCATCGGTCAGTGTCTTGTTCTCCGCGTCTGTAAAAATTTTGTTTATTTATCTTTAAATACAAAAGCACACCAGATGATATGGCTATATATACGCTTGTATATTTACCTATATCGTAATTTGCATCGACAAAGTGAATAAAATCTACGGGCCAATTCTTTACGCTCTCGGCGTACGGCGCGGCCTCCATGGTCCGGCTGAGATTCAGAATTCTCGGGAAATTCTGCACGAAGTCTATGTCGCTTATGAACACAGTGGCGTCGAATCCCACTTTCGGGAATCCTTGCTCTTTCACCACGATAAACTTGCTAAGGTAACAGTCCTGCGGCAGGAACCAGACCGGGTCGAACCACTGCTCGAGCTGACTGGTGCCAAAACCGGCGAGCACCGCGAATACCGCGGTAATGAGAAGAACTATGAGCCTGCCGGGAATCGTGAGAATGACTTTCGTGTATAACTTGTCTATCAGCCTCCCGGAGATGGTCTGCGAAGCGTCTATCACCGCTGGCACGAAATCCTCGTGCTTCACGCACGGACAGACGCCGTTACGCCTGTTCTCCACGCGCTGACAGTCGAGCGTAAAGAAGGCGACGAAGAACGTCACCTGCAGGATGAACGTCACTAAGACACCGACGGCTGCGTATATACAAAATGAGTGCAAGGACGGCAATATCTGAAATGTTTAATGGTGTAAGAATTTAGTTGAGTGCACTATTAAATAGCGAGTTTTTTTGTAGGATACTAAATGGTGGTTTTACTTACTGTTGAGGCACCAATAACGAATGCGACAACATCTGTAAGTGAGGTGACCGAAATTGCGGCTCCAGCGTGGCTTAAGGCTAAGGCTACTCTTTCGGGCAGCGGTCTTTTTCGATTTTTCTCGTGTGACGATATCTCTTCCCACGATGCCATCATGACAAAAGTGTCATCGACACCGAGGCCCATTAGCATGAATGGCAGTGACGTGTGAACTGGGCCATACGGGATCCCGATAATCGAGCACAATCCTATGGCAACGGCGAAAGCTCCTCCTATGCAGAATAAAGCTACACTAGTCAGCCAAAACTATAAATAAAATATGGGAAATTAAATTTTAAAACGATTCTTGGAATAGTGAATGATTGCTGTATGTTGGACTTACACGCCATTCAACCCAGTTAAACTTTGAGAGTATCACCTGTACGTACACTGACATTAATATAACGCCAGCAATAAGTTTTTCAACGTCATGAAATATACTATCTCGACTTATATCGCCAAAGCTTCTGCCGGCTTCGAAATAAACCGAGTAGCTTTGATTACTTCTCTTTCTTAGATGTGTTAGATCATTTGAGACACCTTCAAGCTCTTGAAGAAAAACTTCTTCCCAATCGTGAATTTCTTTCGTCGACTATGCAAAAGTAAAAATTGCTTATTAGAATAAATATGTAAAAAGTAAAATTACAGAGTATAAAACCTGATTCTTCATGGTTGGTAACAAGGGAATTCAAGTCTGTAAAAAGAAATACATTACTTCAATATTACAGTAATTTTCTTTTGATTGCAAAATAAAACTATTATGAATGCAAAAAGCAATTTATAATCTTACCTTACCCAATCTGCTGTACCTGCATCATTACCCATTTCATCAAAGTTAACAACAGTAAAATTTATATAAACAGTCCATTGTGTCTTAACAAATTTAGCTTTAACAATTCTCCCTCTCTCATCTCTTGTAATACCTCCTACTAATTCACTAAAATTCATAGGATGACCTAAGGTCGGGCTATTAGTTGCAGAATTAAATTTCTTTACAATTTGCTCTTTTGTTTGTGACTTAATTAAAGTTGAATTAAACTCCCATATATCCATAATACTGAATAATAAGCAACCTTTTGGAAGGCTGTTGAGTA
Source organism: Torymus auratus (assembly GCA_900474315.1). NCBI lineage: Eukaryota > Metazoa > Arthropoda > Insecta > Hymenoptera > Torymidae > Torymus > Torymus auratus. Next base: position 21,723 of record UXGD01001468.1, read on the forward strand.
TACCGCAATACAATTCAGTTGGCAGATGTACCCCAGCATCATATCCTGTTTTGTTGGTCATAGAGAGATCTCGATCAAAAAAATCATCATTCAATTGTCGTTTTTTGCGTTCAGGTCCAGTGATACCAGAGATAATAGGAACTCTGTGATTGAAAATAAATTTTTACAAACCTGTACATAACAGACTATTTTAAAAAATAAAATAAAAACCATACTTAAAACAAATATCTGTCCAAGAAATCTTTGGTGTGCTATTAGTTTGTGCATTCATTATCTTCTTTGTTATTTCATTTAATTGAAAAAGAGCTTTTGGTTCAAGTATATCATCCGCAGTAAATATTATACTTTCTATTCTCTGCCCTTCTTTGAAAGTTGACGTCAACCATTCTGTGTCTCGAACAAAATCTGAATCTGGTGGTACCCATAATTTCAAAGGATTTTTTTCCTGTCTGAATCTTAGCAATCCGGCAAGGCACACAATCACAAGTACTGAACAGCATACCATCCATGTCTTTGGTCGTCGAGCAATTTGTAGTCCAAGACTGGAGAAAGTTAATAGAAGAATTATTAATAATTGCAGGCATATGGTAATCAGCTTTAATAGCTTAAGTGTTGTAACTTACTTATAAAAGAACTGTTCAACCAGATGAGATATAAATTGTGGAATGCGATATAACGTCTCTAGTGGAGACCACTTATTAGTTTTTTCCTTAATTTCCATGGAATTAACGTAAGTGAAATATTTTCTTTTGAAACGTAATATACGTTCCTAAAATATAAAATAAAATCATTATTAAATATTATTAACATCACAGCACAAACTAGAAAAAGCTTCAATCACTTTTTCAAACAATTACACAAATGAATTACAAAATAATTCAAACAAAAAAAAACCACGATTAAAGAAAAAAAGAAGAAAAAAAAAATTGACACAACAGTTAAACAAACGTATTAGCACTTTAGTATAATTAACCTTCGTTTGAACGGTCAGTTTGTGCAAGTCGCGTGCGTTATGGCATATTATATGAGCATTTTATGAGCAGCGCATAAATGACAAAGGGTCAATCGACTTTTCAATCTTCAAAAGTTGATAAGATAATTGCCGAGCGCCGTCGGCTCGGCGGCGAGAACATCTGCACCCCGCGCGGTCGCAAATATTGATCGCATTTTCGCAGACGCTGAGTTATGAGTGCACCGTTGACGATATGACTAGATATACTCCACGAAGACAACAACGATTCTCAAAACCACAACCGCACAAAAGAAACAGAGAGAGAGAGAGAGCGGCGATCTACATCGGTACCGCGAAACGCAACGAGTGACACTTCGGAGCAGACGCTGATGCTGAGAGAACAGACAGATACCAATTGAATCAAGTGGCGTGCGCACGCAATCAACAGCCCGCATACAAGCGCGATAGGCAAACTATGAATGTGTGCCTATTATTATACTACTCGAATAGCCGCTTTTTCGTTAAAAGCGTGCGAATTCGCGCGAGCTGCGGCTGCTCGTGACCAACTGACGTGCCAAAGTATAAAGAGACAGTGGACGATGCGAGTATATAAAATGCCAAGGCTGCCCGGTGCACGCGCCGGCGAATAACAGGTGTACACACTATAAGTAGCAGTCACCCCCGCGCGTGCGTGCACGCGCACGCGCCAAACGGACTTTTAAAAGACCAATTCGGTGCGCCCCCCCAAGTCTCGAGCTTCTTCTATGCAGACAGCAACGGCCTTGCACGTGTATTGTGTTAGGTCCTGTTGCCATCACACACAGAGACACGCGATGACACGACGCTGCTGCTGTGCTACAGCTGATTTGGCCCTTAACCCATATGGAGTGATCGAGTCGAGCTCTGTTTTACCGATAAAGGGGTGTACAAAGCGCGGGAGATTTGAATTTAGGGGGGTTGGTGTTACCTTGGTTGGGGAAAAGGTCTATATCGGAATAAGTAGAATGTGCCGTCCTTCGATGCAAGGTCACTTTCACGATGACGATCACGGTGCGAGTGTCGGCGAATTAGCAGCCATCGTCATTATATGTTTAGCGAATTGGTCAATACTTCCTTAATTCGTGTTGAGAGATTATAAGATAAATTAAGTACAATTGATCCGTATCTCCGATGCTGTTGGTGTCTATTGTCTGCTCGTCTGCTCGCGTTAAAAATAACTCACGAAAAATGATTATCAGACGCAACGGATCGCCGAAAGAAAGCTTGCTGCATGCATCTTGATTTTTTAATTGCGAAAAAGCAGCAACAGTGCATGCAAATTGCATCACTCACGAGATTTCAACGTTAATGACTAATCAAAGGGATTTATTTATACATATCATCGTTCGGTCGGCGACGTGAACTCGCTCGTGAGGACAGTCAGAAACTGAATTTTATTTTTACGCGAACAGGAGCGAGAGATGAAACGCGCAATTCCAAAGAGGATTAGATAAGAAGCTGAAACGTGTAATCTCCCAAGCACGTATACTAACGCGTGCTTATTTTTTTATTTTCCCACCTCCTCGTCGTCGTCACATATCCGCTAATAAAGAACCCATTGACGTTATTGTGCGCTATAAGAAAAGTCCGCGCTGCACGTGTATATAATTCAGCTTTGCGTTTCAGTACAAAAACAAACACGCGCGGAGTTCTATATAGCGCGCATGCGACACACTAATTTAAATTCGCGAAGGTAAAAACAGGCGCTGTTTCGATCGTCGCGTCAATGGTAACGAACGAAAAGAGCGCATTTCGAGTGTTAATATTGCTTACGCTGATACTTAGCTAAAAATTGAAGTAAATAATATATGTATTTTATTGTTTCTCCTTCTTTTCGAGTGGTTTCTTCAATGTCATATATTTGCGAGTGGGTGGTCGCGGGATCTGACTTGCACAATGCGGGAGTCTTTGCATGTAAAAGAGACCGGAAGATGCACATAATAATATGACGTTCGTGTGGATCGTGTATGAAAGGCGCGTACGGCGTACGTTTTCTTTTCGCGTGTGTGCACCTTGTGTGTACCGGGTCGCGAAGAAGTGAGCGTTATATAGTCAGGACCTTGACCTAAAAGCTTCGGCTTTACAAAGCAATGAATAAGAATCAAGTACACTGCACTCTGTGATTAATTATGGAATTATCGATATTACACGCCACGGGTAGACGGAACGAGGAAAGAAGAATAACACAGAGGCACGGATGTTTGTTTTAAAAATAGATTCGTATATATATATTTTTTTCGCTTTTTACAATTACATAACAATTGTTATAAAGTAAATACAATAGTAAACGAATATATGAGAAAAATACTGTAATCATTTTCACTTATTTGCTTTTTTTTCGACGTATAAAAATCTACACATAATGTATAATAATATATTTTTTTGCGAATTATATAAAATTCATGGAATGACGATAAATATTACACTGCCTGAGTATATTTCTTAAATTTACAAAATTAATTCAAATTAAATCACATTTTGCGCGCGAGATCGCATTTTTATTGAGACGCTGTTGCGCGTAATGCGCTTATCTAACTGAAACGGATGTGCATCCCGTCGCAGTTGTATGCAGAACTGCTCTACATTATACACGCGTTTTTGTCGTAAAATCTCGTAAACTTTCCCCGATAGGGATTCCGAACTCGCATCAATATTAATTCCTTATTATACAATTTATTTTTCAGCTTTTCTTTATCTCTCCACGTTTTCGTTGTGTTTAAGCTGTATCGCGTACCGTAAAAAAATCAAAATATTTTTGATACTCGTGTGTAAAATTACGTATGAGCTGCAGGCGCTTTAGAACATTAGTCTAAATCTATACTTACAAAAAAGTACCACCCTTAAAAAAATGTGGCATTGCGCGAATCTCGGCCACTTTATATACCCATTATCAGATACGAAATCGAAAAAGCTGTACTTTCATCCGTAAAACTCCGACACGACGTAGCGCTTCCTGAACACCGTGTCCTTGAGATAAGCCCCAATGGCCGCGTCGTCCAGCAGCTCCTCGATGATCTTTCTGAAGCCAAGCTGACTGGCCAGTACGTATTTGCACTCGTTGTCCTTGAGGCTGCCTACGAGGGTCTGCATGTTCTCGGTCATGGACTTACTTACGGTTTTCTCGAGCTTGTACCTCTTGGCGCAGTCGATGGCGACGGTGGCGGTGAGACGCTTCGACGTGACAAAATCCTTGAGATACTTGGTTTCGCCGTTGAGCAGACAGTGCGAATATATGGCGCTCGCCCAGTCGACGTGATGATCGTAGGCGCGCGCGAGGATCAACGCCTGGGAGAAACTGAGGTGGCGACAGATAGCCTTGTTGATCTCCTCGCTACTGAGGTTCAGGATACACGGGAATTGCTGGGATTGCGTGGCGGAGTTCAGCAGAGAGATTTGGAGGGCGACCAACTGCGCTTGGTGCGAACATCTGTTCGCTAGATTCAACTTATTGTCCTGTGGGAGATTTGTTTGTTTGGTTTGAAAATTGTATTATGCAAACCTATGGAATATGCTTATGAAATGTTACCTGCAAGAAGTATTGAGTGGCATGCGTAAAATTCGCTATTGCTAATTGCAGCCTTTTCTCGGTAGGTTCGTTTCTCGTGAATTTTATCTCCACGTTCGGATTATACACTGTTCTGCCGCACTCCTTTTTAGCATCGTTTACCAAATCATGTATGACTTCCTTCGCCTCGCTTTCCCACATCAGGGCGATTTCGTAATAAAGCCGAAAATGCAGTGCTACGATATTGAATAAATCTTTGTTTTCGGGACAATGTCGTTTGAGAAAGTCTAAGAGAGCCATTCTTAATCCCGGGACCTATTGAACAAAATTTTTACATTTATTTTATCACATAAAGATTTTTAATTTCGAATGTACGGCAAATTATCGTTATCACTCACTTTATCTAACCCCCTGCCGAGTAAAAATTCGAACTGGTCATTCTCCGTAAGTATTTGAAAAATATAATTCATTTCTGTAAAACGACCAACGCCAGTGACTAGACGGACCAATAAACTCCAGTGTTTCAAAGTTTGAAGAGAGTTCGCAAGTTGTTGACATTTTCTGAGGACTGAGGCGATGCCCTCCATGTTACACGCGGCGGTGAAACAATCGTGGGAACGGATTAAAAGTTCAACAATGATTTTCAGCGTAACAACTGGAAAAGAAATTACAAGTAACGTTAAGGCGATGTGAGTGCTACCCGTTACCGATGATTGCAGAGACCTATTTTTTTCATTTAGTTTTGAATTTTAAGAAAATATCGTTCTGATACGTTAGTTCATTACCGAACCTACAACGCATCAAAGACATTTTTCCATAAAATTCAAAATTGGGGGCCTCTCATCACCTTATACACTATAGTTTTTGGATATTTACGGTTTCTTTTTTCTCCATGGGAATGCCCGAGTAATTTATTTGCCATATCCAAGAGCTTTAAACCTAATAGAGAGGAGTCTTTACAAAGTTCTATCACAGATTGCAAATTCATATTATAATTCCAAGCAGATGTCGGCTCATTCAACTCGTCTAAAAACGGAATTATGATTATAAATAACAAAGTAAATATATTATGTTGAATTATTTAATTCAAATGTCACATCACCTTCAATCACTTGAGTAATATGCGCAACAATCTCTTCCGCCAGAAAATGAGCTATTCTTTGATTTTCTATCTGATAAGTCGTGATGATATCTCGAGCAATCTCGAGCTTTCTGTCGCATGGGCTGCTTACGATTTCTTGAAGGAACTGCATGGGATTACTTAACGTCAAAAGAACCTGATAACTTTTTCCTAATTGAACAGCTAGACGGTAACACAAAAGTAACCTTATTCCAATGTCGATTCCGTGACTCAGAGTTTCTACTAAACTAGTCAACAGTGCCAAGCAATCGCATTGTTCTTGTTGTTCTACAATAAGGGTCGCATTTTCTGCATCGGTGACGTTATTCAGCGTAAGCGATGGAGATGACAGATTAACTAGAAATATATAAATAAAATATTAGACGATCATGCAGTATAATTTTTAAATTGGTACTGTAAAATAAGTCATTCGTACGCGAAGCTGCCGATGGTAATCTTTGCAGTCCAAGACCCCGTAAGGTATAATTCCTGTGTTTAGGCTTGTCAAACTCGGTGAGTAAAGATTTCTGTTGTATGGTTAGTTGATAAGGCGAAATTTCACCTTCAGCTAGACTCAAGCATAACATCAGTACTTGCAGCTCCTGTAAAATATAACTTTTTAATACGCTTATGTGAGAAACGAACATAATATCTTCTAAAAATGCACTAACCCTATTTCTTTGATTAAAAATGGCACCAATCCGAAGCGCTGTATCCAATTTTCCTGCGTCCAACAAACGCCCAATCAAAACTTCAACAGCGGCTTTCTCATCAGGCTCAGTGAGTGTGCAATTCACTCGCAACCCACTGACACTGGATAATAGCTCAGTTTTCAATTTTTTAAAGATCGAGTTTTGAGATTTGATTTCAATGTTTTCAGGACCAGCCAGAATGCAGGACTTCCACATGGCCATTTCGACTGTGTCGCACGTTTGACGATCGGTAGAATTTTGTTCGAGGATTTCTAAAGCCAGCTTTAGAATTTCATACCTGAAATATTTATTATTATCAACGGAGATTATTTATTTGAAATGAGTGACTGTCAAATAAAAAATATCTACCTTTCTTTATATGATTTTACTTTTTCTGCATGCTCAACGAAAAATTCTGCAGCTTTTTCAAAACAAACATCGTATTTTTTAAAGTCTGTGGAACAGCGAATCCAGAAACGAGAATCAACTACGCCATCCTTATCGGCATTTTGTTTGAATTCACTACGATACTATAAAATATTTAAACATTTTTTATAAACGGGTATAAAAAATATTATTGCTGTTTTTAAAATATTTTTTTTTTCAAAAGAAACTTACTTGGGCAAGTATGATTTTCGAGGCTTTCAAATTGGCAACTTTTGAAAGCCGTAACGCATTATCGTAATCTTCCAGGCCGACCAATTCGTTGACGCACTTCTCGATCTCTGCTTCAGATTCATTTATTTTTACGGTCGTGTCAAAGCAGAAAAAGTTCAAACTCACTGTTGTCTCGGAAAGTATTTTCGTGTACTCCAATAATGATTCGAAGTTCGGTGCATCACCTAATTATAAGATAAAAGTTATAAATCATGAGATACATGTAAATATAATAACTTTTGATTATTTTATAAAAGTAGTTTACCTATTAATTTTTTGTGAAATTCAGATTTTATTAAGACGTTGAGTAATTCTATTTGCGCGCGTGTACTCTGCAACGCATTTCCAAGAGCAACAATAATACATTTCACAACTACCATGTGGATCCAGTATACATTTTCCAAGTAAGTCGCGTCACTGCATTCCCAATTAATCAGCTTCTGAAATGTTTTGAGATTTATTACATACAATAAAACTTAATTTTTTTTTTTTTAATATATTTCTTTTTAAGTTTATTAAAAAGAACTTGTTGTGTGTTTGTTTATTAATATTTATACTTACATTACATTTATAATTAGAACAATTAGTTATAAAATTATCTAAATGTTGCTCGGAACTTTTGAAATTTCCATAATTAATACATTCAGTTAAGAACTCAAAAATGATTTTCAAAGGGTTTTCCTAAAATTATTAGAAACGATGATGTGATTATTTGATGTTATAATATTTCGGAAAAAATCTTTTCTATTATTACAGGTATAAATATTTGTAATCCTCTACAAAGCGTGTCGATGAATCCGTATGAAATCATATTATAAAATAGATCTAAGACCGTACTGGCCGTCCAAATTTGACTTTCCAAACATTCCTCGAAATTTTTTGCAAAATTGGCATTTTCGGCTGATATAACTAGCCAAGAATAGCAGTAAGATGATATGGAGGAAGGCTGTGATGTAAAATAAAAGAAAGCGTAAACAAACACTTGTTATCGTCAATTATTTGCAATTTCAAATAAGCTAAAGTTGTTTACCTCGTAACAAGTGGCTAAAACAGTGAGGATCGGAGATTTGAAGGTTCGCGAAGCATTAAGTAAAGTACCGGGCGGATCTTGGCTTTGGTGGCATTTTAAAATAATCAGCCACAAATCATCGACGAAAGTTGAAACGTTCGAAACCGCATTTAGCCTAACGATGTTATTGCTAGGCTTCGTGAATGAATCAATCTCATTGGAAAATTCGGGTGGGCTCGATTGAGAGGAATCCTGCAATGTTATAATTAAATGTACCTAGTGCTTAATAAGTTAAAAGAATTTTTTATATTCATATTAACCTGTTTAGCTCCATTTTCATTGTACAGCGCTTGTCGAGAGTCTCTACCCCTAGTTTTTTCATTTTTCATGGATTTTTCATTTTCAATATATGAATTTTTTCGTAACAATTGGGTGTTGTTTAACGACAGTAATAAATGTTCTTTCAGACTGACACTATCAAAATGCTGTACACATTCTATAATCTATTAACAAAAAACAGAATGCTTAGTTTTAAAATTGATGGACTTTCAACATAATAAATACATAAGCAAAAATTATCTACATTACCTGGCTAATTGGATATGCAAAAATGTGACCAACTAATGCAAATTCGAACCAAGCGTCGTAAGACGCCAAATACTTCAGTAGGGACATGGGCAAAGGAGTATTATGTGTTCTAGCAAATTTTACTATAACATCCCAGGTACACAGATTTTCGATAAATTCCTCATTATCATCAAATATTTTAACGTTCAGGCGAGAGTGAAAACTACGTTCTAAATAATTTAATACCGATTTCAGTTCCTGCTGATTATTGTAAATAATGGATTCGAGCGAGCTCTCTAAAAATAAAATCGTAAAAAATTTACTTAAAAAAATTATGAGAAAATTCTGGTTAAATGATTCAATTAATTAATATGACAGTACATACCAATAGAAATATTCAGCTCTTTTCGGACAAACTGAGCAGCTGTAATATGAAGTCTTAAATTATCAGAATTAATTCCGAGAATTTCCAAAAACGAAATGCAACCACTGATTACGTCTAATTCTTTTGAGTGACGTAATGCAAAAACGTGCGCACAGAGAGAAGCTTGAGCTTTCCTGGAATAGAGAATTATAATTTTAGTAATCAACTGTTGTATAACTAACTTTTTTTTATATAGCGGATTATTTTTAATCAAACTTACGTTTTTGGTGATATACCACCAGCTAATTTTTCTTGTTGGATTTGGAGAGTGTTTGCAGCCATATTCGGACGTGCTTCTTTTAGATAATTGATGTAGCTTAGTTTTTCTTTATGCCCGAATTTTTTTACTAGATTTTCATTTAAAAAATCTGGCATTGCACTGTTTCTCGTTCTCCATTTAAAGAATAGTGTAGAATTAAATTTTTTATAGCCATCTAAAAGTTGATACATCGTCGTATTATTTTTTGATGAATTTGGCTCTAACTCGTTTTTTAAGTGCACTAAATTGAATATCACAGAATCAAGTACATCCTTTGGCAGTGTCAACGTTTTCAATGCTAAACCTCTATCATTATTAAATATTTCTTTTAATGTTACTTCATTGGAAAGTTCTTTAGACTTTGCATAATGCAAAAATATTAATGTAAATGGAATAATTGGATTTTGTTTTAAAAATTGAAAAATGTCATTGGACAAGTAATTGATTGTTTCGATTATTCCTACTTCTAAAAAATCTTTAAAGTTAGTTGTAGCATTGGACATATCTTTTAGGGACTCAAAAAGTTCTCTATTCTTCATATCTATTTTTTGAGGTTCATTATCTTCAAAGTAGTTTCTTGAGAGTCCAACAACATTTAGTTTTGAGAAGAAATGCTTTTTGTCAATGTTGCAGAGTGGCTTAGAAAGAACCTTTTGAAAGTCAGAAATTGGAATACATTCTCCAAAAAGTCTGGACAGAATTAGTTTGATATTCTTACGCTCTTTGGTTGTAAATATTCCATATCTGTAAAAGTAGTAATATAAAAACTGATGAGGCAATATCATAATGTATGACTTGAAGTGTTATATTTACCTGCTGAGATAATTGAGGATCAAATTATTTATAGGAAGTGTTGCATTTGATGATTCTATAGAAGCTATCATTTCTTCAGTTATTTTTAAATTAGTGAATAGTAATTGGATGTCACTTCTATGCTCACTATTATTATCTATTAAATTTTCTGTATTGTTAAAATTGAGATCAATCCATAGTTTTAATAATTCAATTTTATTGTTTGAAAATAAAAAACTCCAAACTACATCATTCTTCAAATAAGCAACAATATTTGGTTCATAATGATAAAAATAGAGCTCTGTATAAAGAGCATCTTTAATACTTTGTGGTAAATTTATTATCTCTTCAAGGCACTTATGTGAGATCAAATCATTTTGAAGGCTGAAAAAAAATTTCATGATAAGCTTTATTTACAGTCAGTGAACAGTGGTTTTACATAATAAATATATTTAAAAAAAAGCAAACTTACTGAAATTTCTCTTCATATTTCGCAATTAAATTGACCATATTCCAAGCTTCCTTTTCATCATTGTTGAATGATGATTCTACATGTCGAGCTAAGTAATCTCTTAATGCTGGTTCTTTACATTTTAAACAAATTGCTCGAATATAATCTGTAGGAGTTTTGCCCTGGAATTATAGGAATTTATTTACAAAAACTTTGTAAAAGATATATTTTTATAAATCAGTTATAAAAATTTAAACTTACAATATTCTTCAAAATATGAGATGCCCGGTGAACTTGTTTCTTTTTTAGCTGCTCGTTCACCCAAACTTCAACTTCACTAGAGAAGAAAGCTCTTGCTTCTTGGATGGAACAGTGCCTCCGATGCTCCAGAAATTTGTATGCCAATTCTATGTGGGTTCCTTTAGCAGATGCCTCTCGAACAATCTCTCTATCCCCAAGTCTGTTCCATCCTGACCAGATACCTGCCAACTCTCCAGTTAAACATTCAACGGGAATTCCACCGACAGTCGCTGAGTTTGCCATGCTTGAGGAATCTCATCGAACTCTCTAGTCCCATTGACACGCTTGACTTTGTATGCTACTGTTGTCTCTGAGACACACGCTACGAGTCACAATTAAACAATCTCTCTTAGATAGCTACAGGCGATGAGTCAAAGCTCTGCTCTCCTCAGTGCTATGCTATGACCCACTTATAACAACAAAAACACTCGCATCTACATGCATTTCTCGACAATGAAAGCGGAAAGAACGTCGAAAACAATTGCGACGATACACGATGTATATAAACAAAGTTGAGATAAGCCAAAAAGGTACGAAATAATGCAGAACTAATGAGGCGATTGTAGCAAATTACAAGTACCGACGAGACTGGATGGTTCTGTTCCGGATAAGATAAGCCCAGATAACGACACTCTGGGTTCGTTTGCACTGTCGAGTCGTTACAAATGCAATTTTTGTCATTTTCTCCTTTCGCTATTACACTGTTCTCCGTTTACACAAAAAAAATGACTGACATCCGACCCTCGTGCGCTAATCAGCTGATTCTCATCTTATCAGATGATCCCGCAGATGAACAGATGATCGCAAGCGTATACCCACGCGCATAAGCTGCGCGACACCCCGCATGACGATCGGGCGAAGAAGTGATTCAGAGTCGAGAAAAAAAAGTTAAAAAAGGAAAGTCGCGGAGAAAAGCTGCGGCCAATCAAAACATTCGCATAAAATGTAGGAAGACTGCAGACGACCAGAATTATGAGATAATAGGATTGAAATGTAATAATGTAATGTGATGTGCCTCAAAAATAATTTGTTTCAGTATAGAAATTCGGTAGTCGATATCAAAATATGATTTCGTAAAATACATAATGAAGTGGATATATACAAAATAATTATTAGATTGATTGGAGACATTTAAAAAATGAACAGAGGTTATATAAATCAACAATTTACTTGTAATAAATAACATTTCCATTGTTTACTTCAGTTTATTCTTATTTAAAAACCATATATTTTATCCAACCACTAACTTAGATATACTTTCAATACATAAATCTGACGCATGAACAGCAGAGGCGCGCGTAAAAAGGGAAACACACGCCTACCATAATCGAAACCGAATGAAACCCATCATTCCCCCGGCAACAAATCGAAATCAATAATTCCAAACAACTACTAATATACCTATACCTAGCTATTATAGCCTTGATTTTCGCAAAAGCAAACTGCTCAACTCCCGCAACCCTCCGACCTAAAAATCACTGTCATAGATGTTAAGCTGGAACGTACGTTATACCTCAATTCATACATCAACCGCGCGCTCCAGAAAGTACCATCCAACTATCGACACTCGACATTCAACAAGTAACCCCCCCCCCAATCATCATTCATCCACTTTTGCAAAACACACATCACATCTAGGTATTACTTAATATATTAATTCTAACGAAAATTTGATGCATCATTATGGATCGTTATCTATCAAGGAGCTCGGGAGCGCTCCGAAGGAAGTATAGAAGAACCCTAAAGGAGCGACCCGTGCTACATATACATTGAAATGGGTGTATGGAAAATTCAATGCGCTTTTACGTACCTATATTGCGTCAGTTTTAACTATATAACATGTCACTCTTAATCGAAAGCCATTTGATTGCTCTACTTAAATCATCTATCTTAACTTTGATAAAAAAATTAAAAAATGTTTATAGAAAAATATATTTTGTAATATTCGAATATACACTAATAAGAATTTTTTCATCGGTCTTACAGTCTTATAAATTAAATCACTTAATATTAATGGCAGTTAGATTGCCTTTGTTTATAACTAACAATATTTTTCTCCAGGTTTAATTAAGTTTTTATTTCAGATTCTACGGGGGTGATTATAAACAAGGGCAATCT
>UXGD01001469.1:0-34598 GCA_900474315.1 Torymus auratus
ATGTTCTTAAGACGTTTGTCGAATACTACAAAGATTCTTCAATCCGATTCAAGAATCTACAAAAGATTTGTTGGGTGGATTTGATACAAGAATATACATCTAGTTCATTTAATTGTACTTCACAATCCCCAACATAACTTTGAAGGTTTATCATGTCTAACCAATTTAATGAAAGGCTATTGAAATCATTATTTTTATTTTCAATGAATTTTTCTTTTAAGGGTACTAGCATCTAATACAGAATCACCACCATCGACTCAAATTAATTATTATAATCAAGAAACGGACTGAAATTTTATCTAGTTATTGTATAAATTTGATATGAAATCATGTTTATATTCAAATAGGTCAGACAAAAAAATTACAACTACAGTAAACCATCAAATGATAGACTTATGTGGTTACGTTTTCGGTATATCGTAGCTTTAGGGCAATATTTTATCTACTGCTGACAGTTTTAAATAAAAAAGACCCATTTAAAGATACAAAATCCAAGGTTTTTCTAAGATGATAACAGCGGTGAGATCGCCTAAACAACATAAATGTAAATAGAATGCCATTCGTAGAGACCGAGATATACTTAAAGAATATTGAGAGCGTATAACTACGAAGCTCGGATTAGCAATTCCAAGCTCAGTAACCTTAGGCGTTTAGCAGCGTGTCCCCATTTATACATTCTGCGAGTGCAATACACCTTTGTCTATAATAACATGTCGACGTTTGTTTTGCATGTTGGTTGTACCAGAATTTTTAGATTTCCCTATTTTTTGACTTATAAAATTGAGCATTAAATCAACTATTTGAATTGTTGGTAAATTATATTTTTAGCGAGAAAATTACAATTTAATTCAGTGTTTGTTGATTAGCTTCTATATTAATAGATTTTCCTTGTTTTTGAAAAAACTGTTTGATATACAAAATATAAAAAAAATGATTCGATTATAAGAGTAATATCATTTTCCTTATTCACATCATACTATACTGTTTGTACATGCGTGATTTCTTTGACGATTCACGAATGACTTCGGTACTTTATGCGAAAATTAGAAAAAGCACGGGTAATTTAATGTTGCGCCCTCGTATTTCAACGACCGAGCTGTCGTAACATTTCGAACTAGTTACGGCAACGTCAACAACTCACACGTAATATACATTTTTTCCTATTGTTGCAGTGAGACATTCTTTTTTCGTTCACATGTTTACATTATTCAATTGGAGCAATAGAAGTTTTGCATAGGAGAAATGTGTCTTCGTTAAAATATTTCTGATTTTTTATTAGGAATTGTTTAAACTACTTGTTGTATAATAGACCTAAATCAAGTGCCAAAGCCCTTAATTTCTACATGTTTTCTTAAGTAAAACTTGAAACGGAATTCTCGATTTATTTATTTATTTATTTATTTATTTCAGATATTATTAACACTGAAAAAGATAAATAAAAACTGGGTACTTACTGTGAATAGGTCAATAACGTTATGCATATTAGTTTATGATTTCTTGCTGACTTTCATTGTAGATACGAAGTAATAAATCTATTCTCCGTTTTATTTCACGTTTAACGTTTTATTAATGCAATAGTTACACAAAGAGTTACAAAAGAAGTTGAAAAAGATTTTTTCTGTAGTATTCCTCTTGTAGCGTGCCAATCTTATTGTATTTGATAAATATTTTTCATTGAAATTTTTTTCGAGGATGAACCATGTTGTTGTGCTGAGATAACCATGTTAGTGTGAAAAATTTCAAATATTTTTTGTGATTGGCTATGCTGTCAATTGTAAAATGACTCGACAAATGCAAATATATCTTTGCGTTTTGTATTACGTTATTATTTTCAATCCATCAAGAAAATTACTTGATAGATCATCATATAACACACTGTAATTTTCCAAAGCTTACTACAGATCACATTCACTTTATAATCTGATTCATAATAGCTTTTAAATTTTTGTAGAATTTGTAAAATTTGAAAATTGATAATGTAATGACCATTTCACAGAAATTGAAAAGTGATATTTTAAAAGTAAGATTAGAATAATTAAAGACCTTAAAAATATATGTATATACGAGCAATTTTAATTAATGTTGCACCTTCTTAACTATTTTTATGTATCATCTTTTTTTGCAGAAGAGGAAGACTTATACATTCCTTCAGATACAGAGTTCCTACAAATATTTCTTCGAAGATGTAAATGGTACCCTAAAAGCGCTTTCAAACTGGTAAGATAATGATGTTATAAATAACGTTAATAAAACTCTAATCTTACTCATTTATATTTTAATTATTAGTCCATTATATTAATTACACTATAAAAGACTTGTTTGAATAGAATAATTTGGTCACAGACATTTTTGTCAACAAATTTTTTTTCCAGTTTATTTTTTACTTACGTGTGTTGTTACTTATAGAGTACATTGGTGTGAATAATTGTTCAAACTTATCATAGTTTGTTATATAACATTGTCTGCCAGGATTCTTATGGCATTTTATGAATTTTCTATATATTTTTTAAATGTGAGAAATGTCTGGCAGTGTTATTATAATATAATGAACTGTTGATCTTTATATTCTTGTTATCTTTCGACAACAAAAATGAATTTTTCACATAAAATATTTTATAATGTCCAGTTCAAAATGAATCCTGAGCATTCTTATGAAATTTTACAGATCCATACTTTACACCATTTACTAATTACGACATAAGTGTAGATCATATGAAAAAATTGGGTTTTTGTCTGATAATCGTATAAGTTTAGTAACTGATACAAATTTTGTAAAGATAAATTAAATATTTTTGGAGAAGAGATTGAATAAAAAGGTGACGTTTTTCTCAAAGAGATGTGTAAACCGAGCTGATTCCTGCTTTATCGATGTTATAATTTTGATTTGCTTCATTAATTTTTAAAGGTTTTTTGTAGAAAAACATGATCTTTAAGACTTTTGTTTATACAAAAACCATACTAAGAAATTATTAGCACGGTTTCAATAATATCTTGTATAAGATTTTCATGTTGGAAAATCAAAATGCCTAAGTAATAATTTAGTTTTACAGCTTTCACGTTCATGTTTGAAAAAGACTTTGAAAATCATCTGTTATTTACAAATTCTTGCATGAATATATTTTCATCGTGTTTATATTTTCCTAAATAAAAGTTCAAAAATTGATGTAATAGGCAAAACTTTTAAAAACTACAAATAAAATTTGACAAAAAAGGAACTAATTTGGTAAAAGGATTTCAGCTCTAAAAAATATCTTGAAAAATGAAGAAAATAAGAGTCTTTTTTTATCAGTCTGTATTTTATTCCGTTGTTACGTAAATATATACAAACGCATGCACACAAAGACACAAAACATTTTCTCAAAAATTGCGCTTTTTATATGAAATTCCTTTAAACATGTTTTAAACATTGCCCTTGAACATTTTTTTTCATTGTTCCGAAACATTGACTTAAAGAACTTGTTTTGATAAAAAATATAAATTTGAAATAAGGGTTGAATCAATGTAAAAGAGTAAAAAATAGTAAATCATTGGATTTAAGGATTGATTTAATGCTCACGATGCTTAGATAAGATGCAGTTCAGCTAAATCTGTACGCCATCACCATAAATCATGAGTTTAATGTTCCTTTGCGTATCTGGTAAATCGCTGATAAAGGACATAAATAGAAGCTGCTACTTGAATTCTTGGATGTTCCAAAAATAGTTTCATTATTTATTTATTTCGTTGTTCTTTTTCGGCATTTTAGATATTTATTTTACCATAAAGATAGAAAATTAGATTTTACAAGCTCCTCAATAATTATAAAATAAAAAGTATCTGAAAGGCCCGATCTACTTTATACAAATTTAGTTACATTTCTGTTAATAACATAAATGGTTTTTTTATTGTTCCAGATCAAAAGATTTTACGAGTACCGGCAAAAGTACCCAAAGTACTACAAAGATCTAGTGCCGAGTAACGAGCGAGCCATTCTGACCTCCGGCATCCTGACGCCACTGCCACGGCGATGCGCCAATGGCGAGCGGGTTTTCATCATTGAGGCTGGCCGCAAGTGGAAGCCGAAGGAGGTGTCACTCGACCAGATGTACAGGGGGGTTATATTGAACCTCGAGATTGCCATAGCTGAACCAAAGACACAAGTGAGCAGCTTTCATTCATTCCGAATGTTTACTTATTCGTCTACATTTTTTTGTTCTCCAAAAGATTGACAATTGATATTGAAGGGAGGTAAAATCGGATTTGACGTAAATAGGAAATGAAGTAGCATAAATAAGCACTTGTCAATTTAATACCATTTTTATTGTGTATGTATTTTCCGTAGTGTCATCGTTAATTGAAGAAATCTTAGCTGTTATAATTTTAAATAATAATGGAGTATAAGTTGAGTGTAAGAAGAAAAGTCATTCTCAGCTATTATCAATGCGATAAGTAGTATAATTTTGAGATTACGAGAAAAAGTCAATCAATTAATTGAATGTTTTCTAGTTAATGTTCGCTATTTATTTATAAGAATTAAGTTTCATCATCTTTCCGTGAAACTAACACTTTATCACTTGTAAAAAATATTTATAAAAAGATCTGTATTGCATTAAAATTTTGCTATACTCTTCTTCTAGCATAATACTCATGAATTTCTTTCAATAAAAATTTCAAGGTTTCCGGAGTCCGAGTGATTATCGACATGGAAGGGCTGACCTTAAGCCAAGTGACTTACTTCACGCCAAGTTTTGCTGGAGCGATCGTTGAATTCGTGCAGAGAAGTTTGCCCTGCCGACTAAAAGGCGTTCACATAGTTAACCAGTCGTTTCTTTTCGATATGGTGTTTGCCTTCTTCAAACCATTTTTACACGTATGTATAAACCTGATTTTTGCGTTAAATTCTGTTCAGAATTCTGACTTAAAATGTCTCTCATTTATCAATATTTGATGTCGTACGTCAATTCGCGTATACTTTACTATTTTATTTAGGTGCATACTACGTTGTTTTCCAATTGAATCCGGTTGACATTTTAGACAAGGTTAATATAATAAGTAACATAAACTGTTTAAATATTCAAACATTAAAATGAGAGTAATCTTTTCATACACACTTTCCTTCTTTATGATTTGCTTATATCGACCCGGAAAAAATTTTTTGCAGGGAAAACTGCGGGAAAGGATATATTTCCATGGTGGAAACAAGCAGTCTATATTATCCTACGTAGATCCTAAAATTTTACCTACCAAATACGGTGGAGAATTTGAACTGAGCAAAGAACCCGTTGGCGATGCTTTTTACGACTATTCGTGCTATTTCGATGATTACTTCAAAGGTAAAAATATTTACATTCGTTATAATTAATATCCTGATTGCTTATGTTGACTAATCTATGTAAATATTTTTTTCAGAAATGAATCGGTATGGTTATTCCTGTTGAACGTATCAAAAATTTGGGAAGCGTTTGTGATCTGCGGAGCTTTATATTTATATATACATTATGTAGTCAATACTTTCGTCCTTTGAGGATTAAATGCTTTGTACCAAAAGATTAATTTTAAGATTAATCTTACGTGGAAAGATGTTTTGTAAAAATATTTTTATAGAGTAATTTAAATTGTTGTATGGTCATAAAGATCCAACCTTGTTCTTACTTAGATTTATATGTTATTAATCGATTAAAAATTTTTATAAACATTTATAATTGATGTATTTTTCATGTACAAGTGCCATATGTTTAGCTTATTTTCAAATCTGCGTTTGTCTGGAAATTCTTATGGAGAATTTTACGTGTTACTTTACGCCAACAATTTTGTAGTAAGTTGACATGTTATACTTGCACACATACTGTTTCGTTTAAATTATTTCTGTATGCATGTAACCTTTATCACACTTGCACAATTACCTTTTCCGCTAAAATTTTTTTTTTCTTATACATGTAAGCTATTTTATAATAAGCATCATGAGACAGTGTTTTGTAATGTTACCGTACATTCCTTTTTGAGGGTCAAGGATAGATGAAATAAAAGAAGTTTACGATTATTTTACAAATCATTGTTTTGTATTTTACCATAACTTTGACAACTAAATAATAAAAAGTACATAATTTCATAAATATCGATAAAAAATGTCCTTATGCATTTTTTGTTCTTAATTGACATCAAGGGCTCCTCTCGTTTTTCACGTAACGACAAATTGCATGTCTATTCTTTTCACATGCGTATATATCTGTATACGTATACCTACTCCATTCTCAGCGCTGTCAGACAATGACATTGCGCATGCGACTCACACGTCGGACTTCAATGCTAAATTTCACTTCGAGTGACATTGATTCTTTTCGTTCTTTCTTTTTCTCAACGTTTCGTGCATTCGAGGAAAAAAATGCAAATATCAAGAAAAAATACTCGTACTTTAACGCGTTATCGATAGCTCTCGTTCTCTGTCACAATGCCTTTCACTATACCTCCACGTATAAGCGCGCGTTTATATAAAAAAAAAAAAAAAAAAAAAAAAAAAAAAAACGTGTGGGTGTATTATTATATAGTACAATTATTACAGTATACAACCTTACCTAATGTACAATAATTAAAAGTAAACAAATAGAATTCATTACAAACAACAATAATAATAACCGTTCCGTTTTGACGAGCGTCGACAGGTAGCATGAAAGCGTCCGCGGGCGTCCGTAAATTTTCTTTTAACATTATTAAAAGGGCTAATATGTATATATATATCTATATAATCAGACAAGATTTCAAGCAAAATCTTCTCTCTCTACATTTACAAACAGCTTATTGCTTTGTGCGTTTTTTCCTTTAACGACATTTTCTGTTATTTATTTTCGCGTACTTTTTGTTTTTACGTTTGCTTGACGATCGAAGGTCCGGCTTCGAAGTCCCGTAGCCTTTTCAAGTGGGGGTGGCTCGGCCGATCAACGGCCGACTGCAAAGTGGCCGGGAATACTTTCGCGAAGCGTCGACGACGGGAGATGGTCCTTCGATACGACGTCGAGGCTTGTCGGGCTCGAGCTGCTTCTTATGTCCTGTTGTAACCGTACGAGTTGATAGCTGAAATCGAAATAAGCTCATGTTATTTTTTTATTTCGTACGTTGTAAAAATCGAAAATGGACACGATTATTTGAGGTATAGAGATTTACGTCAGAATTGAAATTTATTGAAATAATTTTTTAAGGCGTTCCAGATTTCTACATCTACTTTTTCGTCATTTTTCTTTTATTATTTATCCAGTACCAATATGAGAATATCAGTAACAACGTAATTGCATTTTTATGTAAGCACCAATCTTTGCCACATTTGTAAATATTTAACAAGAAAAAAATCATTTAATATTTTTAATATAAAGTCAGTTACACCAAGAACGATAAATGTAATCGTTATTAAGGAATATGTCTATTGAACAGAAATATCTACTTAAATCGTAATTATCTTCTGATTAGAATTAAATAATAATAACAAAAAACTTACCATCGTACTCTTTGTCGCACATCATGAGAAGCTCCAGCCACTGGCTACCGCTCACCCTTGGAATTTGCAGGTTTCCTCCGTAGCAGTCGGGCAAACATTTTGGCGAAATATACTTGTGTAGCGATTTACGGTCCTTTCCGTGGAAAATGATCTACGAAGAAAATTTACCATTACAAATATGACTCTTTGGAGAAAAAAGTCTATAAATACAATTATTGTCGTATACGTCGAACACATGTTTTCAGATAGTATTTAAATAAAGAAACTTTTTTTCTATCTGTGTAACACCAATTAACATTTACAAAAGAAAGCGTCGTTGTACGCTGTATGGTAATTATTGAGCGATATGGATTATCTGTGTCCGGTGCATTCACCTTTCAGATTGAACGTTGTGCATAAAGATCGTGTCTACGGCATAGATAATTATTTTTTAGTCATTTAACACTTTCTACAATACTTTTTAAGTTTTACAATGTGCAGTATCATTCACAAATACCTTAATATTGTAAAAATATTTAGGAAATTATTAAATATTCATTAGCTCCATTAATTCCTGCGATTCAGAGTTTCTTTTACCGCCCGTAGCTAAGGAAATTCCCGAAATTCAAGGACACAGACTGACTAATCATCACCCAACATTTGACCCAAATAATCTAAAATCTCACCCTGCTCTTTAGTTTTTCCCTGAGGAAGGGCTTGAAGAGGGCGAAGACCATGTTGAAGATGTAGGGCTGGTTGACGATGTGGATGTTCTTGATTCTAAGCGGCACGGCGTCCTGCAGCCAGTCGACTATTCTCTTGGCGAACGGCGGTGTGAACTGCATCGTCTGCTGGAGCGACAGACCGTCCATGTCGAAGATGACGATGGCACCGGCTATCTGCGACGTTGGTTCCAGCATCGCCGCCTCCAAGTACAAAACGCAGCCCTGAAAGTCCATTTCAAATATACATTTCAAAACTGATTCTGATTTATATGTCGTTGAGAAATTTATTGACGATTTCTTTAATAGTTCAGGTTTGATCAGGTGTAAGAGATGTTCCAATTGTTAAATAATATAAAATTGAATTTCAACATACATTTTACGCGAATATTTTGCTGACGAAATATCGAAATTGATACGTGCGTCCGTGCTGTCAATCCAACTATAGGAAAAAGCGCGTTGTAGCTTTTATCGCTGCATTTTTTGGTTGACGTTTACGGAACGGTCGTAAATAATAAAAACGTGAATTCCTTCGCAAACTCCCCAATACAGATAGATTAAGCAATAGTTGTACACTCCGCTACATAACCGAAGCACGACTCATTTCCATATACCGGATTGCGAAATTCAGGAAATAAAAGGACACCTCAAATATGTCGTTCCCAGCACGTATATACAAATCGCCCATCGGTAATTAACATCCAAATAAGGATCGTACAAAGTCATTGGATCGCGACAACTTTCACTGGCATCTAACGAGGGAGAGAGACGAACCTTGAAGACTTCGTCGAGGTTGACCTCGCTGTGCTTCCACTTCTTGCCGAGCTCGATTATCAGGATCCGCCTGCCGAACTGGTCGCGATTCGGCAGCACCGTGAGAATGTTGTGCTCGAAGATGTTGCGCTCTCTGCTAGGCTTAAGTCCATCGTACACGTTGTTGTGCTTCACCTTGAAGCTGTAGTAGTTCTTCACGAGCTTCAAGGCGGAATCCGGGTAGTATTTGCAGGGCCGCAGGAACCTGATCAGCCAGGCGTCATTGTCGAGAGGACACTTGAGGTCTTTCTCGGCTGGAATATTAACATTCGGAGGTGTTTTTTTTAATAATAAATCTTAATCATGGTTTTGGAAATTTTGTGAAAATTAATTTTGTGTCTGAATGAGAATTTTTAATTTTTTTTTTTAATTTTATATGGAAATATCATAGGATCTATCAAGTTTCTAATAATATTTTTTAATGTTCCTTCAAGTTTACTATTTTATGATTTACGTCACGACTACCAAGGATCTAGTTGGTTATTCAGAATGGAATCACGTTGGCCTACTTAGGCTGCCGATGCACGACTTCTTCGAATTTTAAATTTATAAACAATTTCTTATCGCCCAGCGATGGTTGTTCAGTAATCCTGAATCATTGTGAGCTCTTTCCTCTAAGGGTAATTAACCATGTGTCAATGAATTTATGGGTCGTGCATGCGCTTAGAATGTTAATGTTTGTATTTTTCCATCGATATATACGACCGCAGCAACTATACTCTAGACGTTGACATTATTTACTTAACACATGGGCAGTAAATCAACGCTATAGTTGACAGCTGAACATAAACTAATGCTAACACAGTTTAAAAAGTAATTTCAACAAAAGCAATTCAAACAAAAGCAACTAGCGTACATATATATGTTAAAGTTAAAATACCTTTAAGAAGTTCCTTGAGTTGCTTGACACTTTGTTTCGCAAGCTCGGGGCTCTCGCGAAGCTCCTTCTTGGCCACCTCCTGGAGCTGAGCGCTGGCTGGGCCAAGCTCGAACTCGAGGGTGAAATCACCCAACTTGATGGACGGTAACTGGTCCATGTCGGTCAACATTGTTCCTGTAACACAGAAGAATCGTTTGTTCTAGTCTTAGATTTTTCTGAAAACTTATATAATTTATTCATTCTTATGTACGGTTAAATATAGAGGATAAATTTATATTCGATAAATAATTTGATCGTACGGGAAGTGTACAACATTCAATCAATGAGAAGTTTATTATAGAATTTTTGAATTCATATTACAATGGCATTCAATAATTAATATTTCTCTAATCTCTTTATCTCGAAGAGGTATTATCATCCAATTATCAAATTTTCTTGCCATGGTGTATATTCACCTATAGATAAGGTGTATACGAATGTAAAAAAATAATCAATAACAACAAGCCATTATCAGCGTATAAAACAGAAAGCCTACATAATCCGATCTACCTGAAATTTTCGTACAAGTGCTACATTACGATGCCTTAATCTAATCAGCAAGGCTTTACGCACCGCACAGTAAATATATTATTTCGTTACCCAAAAGGCGAGCAAAACCCATATACATTGCATTTTAAAATCCCCATCACGGACCTTTAACCGGGCGACCCTCGCTATCGAAAGTGCGCGCCTTGTCCCTCGGACATCCGTGCGCGCGGAGAATTTGCGAGCCGTATAGCCGAGGTCGTGCGCGCCTCGTCACGTGACCTATCATGCGCGAGATAACGCGCACTCGCCGCGCGTTTATTGTAGGTACAGTATATACATATACGACGTACACAACAAGTGGGGTCGGATGGATCGGGGAGAGATTTTTTTTTAATAGCCGTCATTAAGGATTCCTTCGCGGCGCGGTGAGTTTAATATTAGCGCGAGCGGTGGATAAGACTTCTCGAAGGCCTTTTATTATACGCGTGTGTGTAGGATTTTACGTCGTTTTTTTGCGCGCACGAGTGAGCGAAATTTGTTTTGGCGTAACTCTTCTGAAGAGCGGCTGCGAGTTGCAATTTAATGATGAGTGATGTAAGTTCGTATTTTTATCTTTATTTTATGATTCTTTGTTTTGATATAGACGCGTTGTCAAAATATGTTTTCAAGCGTTTTATCAAGCATATATTTGTGATAACTATATGATAGATCGTTACAAATTTTAATTAAATTTCAAACATCAGATATATTTTATGATTGTTTCACGATAGCCATATTGTTCACTGATTTTGCAAAAATTTTGATAAGATCGGCTTTAAAAAAATAACGAAAGTAAATAGTTCCTTGCTAATTATGAGATATAATTAAAAATTGAATGATGTATCAAAATAGCGATAAAACGACTTTCACGTGATAATCGTTTGTATATCTTTTCAACGATAACGTACACAATATAAAAAACGGAGAAATTCTAAATAAATTTATGGCGATTAGACTACCGTCACTAAGCTCATGAAAAATTAAACAGTCGGTGCACTTATCTGTGCTTACATTAGCACCGGTTATATGAACTGCGATAAGGGTGCAGTGCAAATACTCTGCACTGCACAGTATCAAATCAAGCGCTCAATTTACACACGACTGTCAAATAGCTAATGTTGTACACTCTTATATCTGCAGTCCACGACTGAATCAATTCACTTATGAGGATTAAAAAAATTGAATGTCAGGACAGCTATAATTCTGCGTTATTTTTAATTACGATTCAATTGATTAGAAAACGAATCGACAATATAGCTTCGAAATTTATTCTATACATTTAAATTACAATTAAAAATGTAAATTATACGTTTCCGAAGAAGGAACGAATAAGTGTGAAAATTATACAAAAATTTTAAGTGATATTTGAGGGGACGCGACGAAAGCCATTCCAGTGCATCGATATAACACATAAATAACTCTGTATTTTCATTAAAGACGAGACACGAATATTTTATTATAAATTTTGCATCGAACAATTCCCAGCTTATTTACATTGCATCGAAAGATATGACGGAATCACCCCTATGACGCAGGTCCTAAATTCCATTAAAAATTTGCATGTTTTCGCACTTGACAGTAAATATATATCTATACACTGAAATACACTAAAATGTGCTACTATTTTTCCAAATTATTATAACGCGTGAAAACATTTGTCAAACGCTACAATTATAATTGTGTTATATTAGATACCCACATTTATTACATAGAACGTTTTACAAATAATAAAATGTATTAAATTTATGCTACACAATAAACTTTGTCAATAATTAAAAGCAGCCATAAATAAAGTACATTAAAAATTAAGCCCGATATAGATCCACGTATATATAGCAAACCACTCAACCTCGTGTTTGTTCGCGGGTCTATCACTTTCAATCCGCCTGGCGCACACACTCGCAATGCAAACGCGTAATCATAACAAACGCCTCCTCTGCCTCTCTATCTATACCACACACATCGCCTTTCACCTCGTGCCACGTGTTTTATATACCTGCTCCATGGTGACAGAAAAACTTCTCTTATAATAATAATAATCTTCGCGTGCACCGCGGTCTAATAACACTTGTATAAATCCACGCGTGCTATAGGTAACACTTTTTAAAAACACAATGCGGCCCGTACCGGACGTACGACGGCATGCGACTAGCTGTCGGCCGGCGTACCGACTCTCTTTTTTAAGGCACTCGAGGCCCGCCTTCCCCCCGCCTGTTTAATTGCAAATTTTCCGGGAGCAAGAGAGATAAGCGGGGGGAACGAAGTTCGCGCGAAGAATAATTCCGATCTGGGTGATCGGGGGAGTTGTTTATCGAGGAGTCTGTGATGATGGCCCCGAGATACTTTTGAGGTCGAGCTTTGGCATTGCTATAAATTGATTTTATAGGTTTGACATGAATTAATATAATCAGAATGTGGTTGTTCTTACGAATGTTATAGTTTACGAATATTGTAATTCTGCAGGAATGAAGTAGAGATTGATTAATTGGGTTCGTATTATGTATAAAAATTGTTTTACTTTTTGATATTCATTGTTAATTTAATATAATGTACTGGGGAGGATTTAATTTTGTCAGAGAGTTTCGTGGTAATCCACGAAAAATATATGTTCACGTATCGTTTTCTGCATTAATGAAAGTGATAAACACCAACACAATTCTTTTTTGTAACTGTCATGTTCACCTACTTAAATGTCACTTCATTTTTATTTTATCTCCTGAAAGAACGGAAGTCGCACTACTGATTTGTATAAACTTATCTTCCGGGTAATAGGTACACGCTTACTGACTTGTTGAAACTTTTTAACCACTTTACCGATAATTCGAGGATCAACAAAAAGTCAGTAATATATAAGTACTGCGAAATGTTCAGAAAACAAAGTAGTAAATAATGTTCAAATTAACCCGTACACGCGGCGATAAACAACTTATAAATAATCTTATAGAAGGAAAGTAAAGGAAGATCCACATGTCAATGAGACAGACTCATTTGCTTGCTATCGTTGTAACATTGACGATGTCAAGAACGATTTATGCAATAGCTTTAGTAATTGGCGCGATTCTCATTAAAATTTTTCGTTTCATTTGAATCTCTTTATTTTTCTTCACTCTCTTGTATAATGTCAGCTATTTCTATTTTAAAGAAAACTAACATTTTTCGATCGCTTCTTCGTACTTTTTTTTTATTTTTAGGAAACTATAAACTTGTCATTTTTACTAATAACGGTGGGACCTTATTCCGATACTATCTGAGCGAATTTTTTTTTTTTGTCAACTCTACTTTTAGCGTTAAACCGTAACAGTGAATCACCTGGACAATTAAGTATGCATTGTATAATAAAGAAGCTCGTTGTAAATATGAGTCATACCCAACTTGGTTCGACACGTATTGCTACCTATCAGCTTTTCTTATTACTCAAAGCATTTGAAACTCACTTTCTGAACTTGATCGATTACAAAACCCTCGCGTAATACTTTCACAAACGGTTTCACTGTTTTCTTTAGCATTATGTCAGACAACATTTATTTGTACCGCTTGAGCGTGTAATAAATGCGCCACGATTACAATGCATGCATTTGTACTCGCGAGTGTAAACAAATTTTCAGTTTACCTCTGAGCACATGCGATTTGATATATCTTGAGGCTATTTCTTAATGTTACGGCAATGGTCGTAGCTAAAGAAAACCGTGGAATGATTATAAAGATCACCATTAAGTGAATGCTAATTTTTACTAAATCTAAAACTTAAAAAATGTTTCGAGTACTTTGTACTATTAGTGAAGAGCTAAAAGAATGATTGAGCGAGAATAATAATATCATCAAAGGCGAACGTTTATTGCGGGCTCATAACTATAAACTTGTGAATATAGAGAGTAAAAAATTTGAAAAGAAGTTTATATGACGAATCCTTAATGATTTGCCAGATTACTATAATTGAATCCGACTTCTTACTTCGCTTTTTTTTAAATATTTTTTTTCTCGTCTGTCTCTTTCTTTGAATTCTTCGAATTTGAATTAATTCCTTACACGTTTTAAATATACATTCGCATAGCAAATTTTAATTTCCAAAAAAATATGTAGTTTGTGTGTAAAATACAAACTTTTTTCGAAATCTAATCCACGAAATTTGCATCAATTCATAAAAAAAATACTTCTAAACAATCCGAAGATATTTACCATTTAAATTCATCGCCGGAACTCTGCACACTATGGTGTGCTATACGTTTGCGAATCTCTTTCTTTCTCCTTGGCTATATCCCTACGTACACGAATGTTTCTATAGAGATAATAAAAATAAACAGTTTCGAACCGCCGACAATATGACGTCGCGCGTGATCGTCCTGCCAACGGCTCTTAAACGCGCCGCGTGCGGCACACGAACGCCCGGTGGAATATAAATCATCGCGTACGGGTATAAGTATAGCATTTTTTTTTTTACAGACGATCGATGAGAATTTGGCTCGCGATATGCTTACCCACTACAATAACGCGGTGAAAAACAAATGGCTTTTCCGCAGAGAAAAGTTTTATTGTTTCGGTCCTCATCGAATTTATGGAGCGCGCTCGGTGTATTGTGCATAAATTAAAGCGCGCGCGGAGGTTTAAATTAAATTAATATCAGAGAAATGTATAGTGATGAGTTTGGATGGGAATAAATGGGATTTTTCGAGAAGATGAAATTTTATTTGTTATATACGAGGAAATGTGATGGAAAAAGGATTTGGTGCGGGATTTAATTTAAGTTTGATAAATTTCAATATGGATTTATCGAAAATGGATTTCTTGTTGTAGCTTTGGTTTGATTTTACCTTTTGTGTATAATAAAATATATAGTTCATTTCCTGCAGTATTATAGTTTTTGATTATCATCTTTACACAAAGTTTTTATTAAGAAATAATAATTTAGCATTAAATATCTTCATTATTTTCTTTTAGTTCACAATTTTAACCCTATTTCATCGAGAGGATTTTTAGACGATCTCTATCAGTATTCATTTTCTTTTTTTGAACAGAATTGCTTTATCAGCAAAGCTGTTTTTCGAATATTTTTATCGATCCAATATAGAAGTAATTTCAGATGTACAATGCACTCTCTGAAACAAGAGTCGTCCTACCGTATTATCACATTATCTAAAATTAATATAATGTAGACAAACATTATTTGATGTATACAGTGCATAGACAAATTTATAACTGTTCCCTTTTCATTTCCAACCTCCCTATTACTTTAATCTAGAAACAGATAGGTATCGCTTTACAATATATTTACAACACATAACTAAAATTACGCATAATGTATGTCTTACACATACTTAAAAGTACAGAGAAACACGTGAAACTAATTTCAAGCATTACCAACCCACGTACACACTCAATCTGCCAGACCATCAGTGATCGACAATTCTCAGATACCTCGGAAATCTATAAAAATGGCCATCAGCCTACAATACTACTAAACCGCACATATTACACTTGGATCAACCGTTGCGAAATTCGCCCGAATGACACAATAGCCGCGGGATACAAATGTATACAGTGGCTTTGGAAATTGGAAAACTAGGCGCACACGCATGTTGTTGTTTCCCAAGCGGCATAAAAAAATGCCGGGCACGTATACGCGCACCGCAAGCTCGGTTTACCGAACGTATGGAAAATTAATGGCGGCTTGCCATTAAGCACGCGCGACGAGGTATGTATGAACTCGGAACAAATTGATTATCTCTTAAATGGCTGTATTTGTTCATCTGACGTGGCGCAGGAGATGAATTTCCCTTGCGATTGATGCGCGTGATTGCGGATCAAGAGGTGGAAGATGAAACTGATTAGATGTCGAAATAATGCGCAGAAGGAGATGGTGTCATTGACTTTAGGTGGAAGGTTGTGCAGCTGTTGTGCAGAGGATTGCGGTGCTATTAACTATAATACTCATTAAAAAAAAACTTATGTTTAATATTGAATCCATAGGTATAGGATTACCCGGAGTTATGATAATTTATTTTTTATATTCTTCAATTTTTTATAATACATATCTAAGAACGAAGCAGTTTTTTCTTTGGTAAAAGTTCATTTATCTATATATTTTAATTGTATTTTTGTCAAGATCCAACTTCTAAGTAAACCCAATTCTATTACAAAACTTATAAATATTAAAGTCCTTTTCTCAGACTACTATCGTCACACCTATAATTTGTAATTTTTATGCAACACAAATCAATGACAACATCGATTACCTATTCATCTCCAAAATTAACCTACATACCACGCCGTTAAAAATAAAAAATATAACTCTCACAAATTGACGACGTAGACACGGGATAACCTACATCCTAAACACGCTTGCGCCGACGACGCTATTAAGAAATCCTGTCGTGGCGAGCTTTGAAGTATTCAGTGGCGCGCGGCAAATACTTAACAAGCTTGCAGGGCAAGGGATACAGGCTGCTGCAGCTCTCGGGCGCTGTTAAAATTTAACGAACGTATCGCGCGCTTAAATTAAGGCTACGCTGGTTGGTTGATCATTAAGCTGAGCAGAGAATTTCGTTTGTTTGTTAATAATTTGGGAGAGAAGCGAAACATCGCGAAAATAAGTGGTAGCAGACATTGTATAGATCGTGATAATGAAACGGAGTGACAAAACAAGCCGGTAGAGACGTATTTTCGGAAAGCTTATTAGGATATGCTCATGACGTCAAAAATGCTTTTAGCATTTATGCTTTTTGTCGAAAGTCTGCGCGAGAAAATAAATCGTTATTCGCTAAAAATTCCACACATGGCGTCGAACAGGCGTGCGAACGCAAAAAAAATTTTAATGCCTACAGGTAGACAGAGAATCGCTGATTAATACTAATCAATCTATTTCGCCGGCAGACATAAAAAAAAATTGTAATTGATTGGTTGTCCGCGAAAGCAAAAACACGAAATCCAAGGCGAGCATCGAGTGGGGATTCGTTGTTGTTTTTTTCGCCCGTCTGCAGCTCTTTTTTGCTGTTTATGCCAAAGTCGTAACGTGTTAAGGAACACACGAACGCTATTACGTTCGATAATTTTTCCGGTATAGCATAAAGAATAGTAATCTGATTATTATGCGTTTCCAAGATGCAAACAGTTTTGTAACCACTTTAAATGTCATGTTTATTGAGGAAAAATGGTTTTGAGAATAAATTATATCTATTATCTATAGCTATTAAAACGCATAATGTAGGTTAATTGTGCTAAAGAAAATGCTGAGAAATTAGCTCAAAACAGATGTAAATAAAAACACGTTAAAAGTGTATAGATAATAAGTGCATTTTTTCAGAACTGTACCGATTACTCTAAAAAAGAAAAACTTTAATCGCAGCACTTTTTTTATCAAATCGACAACAAATGAACAACCTCATTATCGGTTAATAAATGCAGTCAAATCAACTCGTTACGGCATGCGGCTGTATCTTAATTAACACTAGATTTACCACTCGATAACGACTCCTTCGATTTGACAGTTTCCACTTAAGATATTACATTTATTCCGACGTCTTTGTAAAGTGCATAAAAACGCGATTATACTTCATTTCGCGCTCAAACTTTTACATCAATCAGACGCTAAAATACACGTATATACACAATCAGCAGCAGCGATAACAGTATATATACAGACGAATAATGAAAAACCGAGGCGATTTTGTTTGTTCGAGCGGTTACTCATTTCCAGCGGAAAGTAAGAAAGCACGGATTGGCCGGAGACGATATGAAGCTCGCGCGTTGCGGAAAACTTTTTCCACGATGAATTTCCCGACGGAGCGGATATATACGTTTGCCTTTCTTTCTCGAACGCGAAATTAAATGCAAGAAGTAGTGACGGCCCCGCGCGAGATTGAAAATATTGACGAATCGACGATTGAGGACGAAGGAATATTGCCCATGGTTATCGCGGCTGTCGTCGCCCCTCGGTATCTTAAATATTTGCTCGATTTGTCGATGTAATTAAAGGGCCGTGGAATAGCAGGATTATCGGGGTTCTGGCGTTACCGCAGTTGAACGGAATTAATATAAGTGTGAAAATACTAAATGTTAATGTCCTTTTTTTACCAACGACATCAATGGTATATAAAGACGAAGAAAATTTTCTAAAAATTAATTCGATCTCGATTAACCAACATCCAATCGAGCCAATCTTCGTATTAGTTTTTTTTTCTTTCGGACGTGCGCTCGTCGCGCACGCGCGTCAGGTGTGAACGTTCCTTGGGAATCTCTTCTACCTACTTAGAAAGCATGCGCCGGCTGCTGTTATAGCTCTCTCGCCCTCGTTAATGCAAGATTTAGCGACCTCGCCGGGGAATTCGGAAACTTTTCCATCTCGGATTCGCGCGGATATGTTGTTCTCCCCCTTCGGCAAGAGCGAAACATTCGCGTGGGTAATTATCATGCGCAATCGATTATTAAAATTCTTCGACCTACATTTCTGAGCGTTTTGTTTGGTGTTGTAATAGTCACGCTTTTTGGTATAAGTTTATCTACACTATGTAGATTGTTTGTAATTTAACAATATAGCGGTTAAAGTTATGAGGTAAAAGTAAGTATTGTTTTATATATGAGTAATAAAGATAAACTTTTAATGTAATGATATTTAACGGTTTGTATCGCCAAACAGTTGACGAATTTAAAACATTTGGTATCTAAATATTGTTAAAACAAACGTTTAGAGAGCCGTTCAAACAGTCTCTTGAATCCACTGTACATAAACTGTGCGTGAATGTATGCGTGTTGACTTACTCGCGAATGAATGGCTCGTCGGGGTATAAGATACTTTTACGGAAATTTATGATCCTTTGATACTGAATCTATATTATAGAGATCGATGCATACCTATGCAAATATTCTCTAATAACTATTACAAATATGTTGTAAAAATAAGTATGACGCAAGTATAAATAACCACCAGGATATTCTAATTCTGTTAATTTGCTATGTAAATAATTGTAGGTATATTGTAGTTGAAGTAGCGATTAAAATTAACATTAAGATGAAATATACGACTCATAATCGAAGAATTTACTCGATGAGTTGTAATTGAGGTTATTTTTTAAAACGGTGGTAAGTGGGACAGTGCGGTCGATTAAATAAGAATGTTTTCATACCCTTCGGTATAAAATAATTAAATTGGAATTCGATAATTTTTTAATAAAAATACACCGAGTATGAACTGAAAATCGATTTGTCTTGCCGCAGCGTCAATGTATATAATAAAAGTAGACAATGTATTGCTCTCGAAGTGTGTAGGTATATGTCAATGAACTAGAACTTGAAAGTGAAACCGACCACCGCCTCAATGAAATGTGACAACGGCAATCGATTGCTTGTGTGTATTATAGTATAGACCTAGCGGTCTATTTTACCCGCATGCCAATAAATTCGCAATTACGTGACGTAACTTCGCGGTATCTATAATACACTAATGCTGTAATGAGAGAAGTTAGATAGTGCAATGAAACTTATAGTTTGTATTACCGTCTTCCGTATTATATCTGTGCCACAGAGGAGGCTGTAACAGTTTACTCAAAATCTTGGTACCTATTACGGTGCCGCGTATACGTAATCAACGCGTCATTTGATTAGACATTTTCAAAGGCCCATTCTAAATTCAAATAGAATATTAATTGATCATCGTTCGTCGATGCAAATTACTTTGATATCCTCATACCTCTAAGATTTTATAGAACGAATAATGCAGGTTTTCAATGAAGCAGCAATGAAATCTTCTAAAACAAAGCTTTCAATATGACAAATATAATAAAAACATTTTACAAATATTGGTATTATTAACCCCGCGCTAAAAATCAAAATAACGCTTAAATATTTGTACTTCACGTCACTTAAAAACGTGCAAAACACTCTTAGCACCTTACCCCGAATAGCCCCAACATCAAAACAAATCCACCGCGCGAAATGAACCTCGCAAAATCCCCTCCACTATATAATCTCCACTCTCTTACATCTTCATCGAATGAAACGTGCCATCGCAATCTCAACACAATCACATATACACAGGCGTGTAATCATCGCATCGTGCTGTTGAAAAAAATGACGCGCTGGTTCTATAATACTCACGTAGTTCATTGAGATCCATGGTCGCTCGAAGTGTGTGTGTGTGTATGTCGGGGCAGCCGTGCAGAACAACAACAAACGCGCACCTGATTCTTCACCGGCGACTTATAATTCTGAGGGACACACAGAGACAGCTATTATAGAGCGATTTTATTGCGCAGTTGTGCTTTCGGAGCTCTATGCTTTTAGGAGCAGGAAGTGATAATTGTAGCGCGGACTGTATGAGAGTTTGCGAGCGATTACGAGGACGAAAAATATTTTAGGAGTTGCTTTTGTATTATAGTATAATAATGGGTTGTGGGTTTGTATTGGAGAATCGAAATGTAAACTATAAGTTGTAAAGTGAAAACATTAAAGATAATAATTTTTCAAGGTGTAGACTTATACGGCGTTATATGTTTTGTATTATGATGTCAAGCTTTACGAGCTGTTTTTATAAGTTATATGATAATGCGAAACTATAATATTAAACTATTATAGTAGCCTTGAGTTATTTTAAAGTGAAAATTTTGCAATTCACGTTGATATAATCTGAGTTTTAGTATAAAGAAAATCATGTGATAATTGAAAATGAAAAATTGCATTTATTTAAAAAAAAAATAAAAGTGTAATTTTAAAGAAAGCCAATCTCATCACGAGAGAGTTTAATTTGTAAGTAGTCAGGTATGCATAATTTAGATTAGAGAATTTTCATTATTTAATATATTATGCAAGTCTCCGAGTTTCTTATAGCTTTTTCGAAAATCCAATTTCACCGCAACTACATCCTCCCGGCTTGTTTACAGTATGATGAGTTATACTACGCGATGTACATTTTGACAAGTTTGCAAATTACCTCTTGATATTTTTGTATATAGGGCGTTGCGTGCTTCTTGAACTTAATTTGATCATTAAAAATAGTCTTTTGCTTTTTATTTACATTTAAAAAAATAAACATGTATATTATATTTGGACCTTTAACTACACCTGTTAAGTGCTATAATTATTGCAAGTGTATAATTAATAATCAAAACGTGTTCGAAAACATAAGTATTGCAGATCAAAACGTATACAATTAAAACATCCACATATATTTATGCTCTCAATGCAATTTTTTATTGCAATGTCTTAATATTGTATCATTGGCTGTATTATTTTATTGTGGATACCAAGGAGCTGGAGATTGATTGAAGTATAATTCAAAACTTATTCATTCGTAATCATCTAAAATAAAAAACAAATTGACGTTCAAAACCAGCATGTTTTATGTTACAGACAACATATGGGTCTAGATAGAACAATTATTATCTTCTCATTTAAAAATAGCATATCTAAAGCGTATGGAAATACAATTATCTGTTGAAGCATTCCTCATATAATATCAAACGTGTTATGTATACAAAAGTTTCGTTTACTACAATTTTAAACAGTCTACAACATAATTGTACATCACACTAATCAAGATTCGAATTCAGTATATTGACGGTAAAGATTTTATCCAAAAGTTTGCTCCAAAGCGCAAAATATGCAACCACTCTCTAAACAATAAAAAATACCATTAAAAATCACGTTGGCGCAAATATAAGCAAGTGACACAGAATATCGCATAATCGCTGCAGAATGTTATAAACCCAACCATCATCTCTTCTCACTTACAAACCATCATCCTCAATCCCAGCTCCCTATATACCATACCCGTAACGGGAAACGAGAAAGAAAAAGCAACTCTCCAAAACACCACGTCACAATGTCAAAACTCCGAAAGCACATACGAACGCGAACCTCGCACAGTCGAAAAAACTTCACTTACTTCCGCAGTTGTATATGCACACGTCGGGCACGCCGCGGGAGATCTCAAACGACGAGTACAAGAGAGAGATAAAAGTATACAATACAAAACAAGACACGTGTGAGCTCACAGTCGAGCAGCAGTCCGCGCCGAAATGCCGAGTTGGGTCCGAGTGGGGCCTGGCTTTTATATGGGCATTGGATCTCCGCGCGCCTCCTGACGGTCGCCACGCGCGCTCTCTTCTCTCTCTACGGCTCAGCTGT
This sequence comes from Torymus auratus, assembly GCA_900474315.1. Classification (NCBI taxonomy): domain Eukaryota; kingdom Metazoa; phylum Arthropoda; class Insecta; order Hymenoptera; family Torymidae; genus Torymus; species Torymus auratus. The sequence goes on from UXGD01001469.1 coordinate 22,541, forward strand.
TCTAACGCCGCCGCTGTATACGTTTTGTACGCCTGTGATGGAGGATGCGATGGTGACTAGGAAAAGTACCGACAAAGTGTGGGTATCTGTGTTGGACAAGGATGATGCGCGAGTATAGAGGAAAGGATATCCTTCGGCGTAACGTGTCTGCGCCTGCGTTTTTGATGATTTTAGTTTTTTTTTGCTTTCGCTAATTGGAGTTTTTATAGCGATTAGGATTTGCAATTGACTGGATATTGCCATAAAGTGAGTACCGTGTTTATATACGCGCCGTTCGATTGCACCGCGCTAATAAAGTTATAATACGCGTCGATAGGACTTGGCGCGATGTTTTAATGCTTTTTCAATGCGCTAAAAAGAATTGCTTGAATAAATTTTTGTTGCCACCTGCGAGGTGTACGCTTTTATAGGTGTTTTATTTTTACATCAACGACGGCCATTTTTTTGAAAATATTTGTCTTTGAATAGAAATGATAAGCTGCTATTATAAATGATGAATTTACAAAAATATTGAATTTTTTTTTTTTGTAAATTTTTGCAGATGTCCTTCAGAATCAATGAGTATATTAAGAAAATACATAAATATTTTCTCAAATAGCTTTGGTATGCAAATATTGCAACGTTAGGAAAAAAAAATAATGATCAAAGATGAAGTTTTAATTAATCCAAGTTGAATGAAATTTCTGCTTTACAATATGAAAACTTTTTAACAAGTATCCAAGAGCGAATATCGTGAACCTGAGGATTTCGGACTCGGGCGCACGTGTCAGCCCGATCCCATCTTCGCGAATCTAGTCTTCTTTTTTTTTTAAACCTGTTCCTCGCTCGTGACATTGCGCGCACCGCGATTTCGATATGAGTTCACCTTAGCTATATAGCGCGTATATAAGCTGAAAGTTTTATGCCGGCGAGTCGACTTTTCACGTCAGACTTGTTCTGCCAGACTTGCGAAGTGAATAGGGAATGGCAAGACGAGATGTATAAGCAAAACTCGCGTAGTTTTTTATTGGAATGGAATATTATTCGGAAAAAATGTGATTCATTGAAAAGTTTCCTTACTTATTTAATTTAGTTGTTTGAATTGTTAAAGAGAAAATAATATTTAATCTTACATTGAGAATGCTACCTATGTACTTATTAATCATTTGGGTAGATGTATATAGTGTTGAATATGTAAGATCAAGGAAAACGAATAAATTTTTTTTATCAATTCGATAGACGTTCATGATTATCATAGAGATCATTCAAACATTGATGTCTAATTTGTTTTAATTTATTCGCTTATGAGTGGACTGCTTTTATGATGTAGCTATAGATAAAAGACTGCAATTAATATTGATCAATATCATGTAGGTATATAAGTGCATTATTGTAATAAATTTATTTGGGTGTAACAACAAAGGTTAAGTACTTGTATTGTTCGATTAACGGAGCAAACAAATTTTGAAATGGACCTGTTGAACGAGTTTCGTTTTGTTGTTTTCGCTATAGATATACATTTAAGAAAATTCTCAATGTGTTAGTCTATGTTCGAAAAAATCTGCATTTTTCGTATTATTAATTTATAATGTTCAACTTTTATGAAGCACTAATTATACGATTTGCGACTTTAAACACAATTTATGATTGTTATCAAAGACATCAGAAACTATTACACTGTATCCTGTCAAAATGCACATCTTATGTAGCTTTATATTTTCATGCTCATCCGCTTTATCCAGTCACGTATGACTTCTGAATAAAGGTCATAAGCAGTATGACGATTTCAATGCGTAATATCAAAATGTTGAAATTAAAAAGTCAAAATTGTAAATTTTCATGGTATATAGAGATAACGTTTCATATATTACGCTTTTACGTAATAATTCATAAAACTTTGTTGCATATATTTTTAATACATTACAAGGAATAAAATTTACAAGAAGCTAGTATTATTGGAAGCATTCTTATATGCATATTATAGTCGGTATAATCTTCTAATATAACCAAACAAAAAACCTCATTACTTTAAGTTTTTTATATAAGTTTCTCGAATATTAAAAATATAATTGATGATAAATTTCATGTCAATGCAAGTTTGAAAATTAAATAGTGTCCACGAAATCATTAATAAGAAGCTTGAATTGCTCATTGAATATACATGAGATTATAATCGTTGTAAAATAGGAGTCAATGAGTGCAGCAGAGATTAACATCGATTTGGATCAATTTTAATAAAACTAGTCTTCTACAACGGGCTTCGCGCACCGCAATTTTTACAAATGCTTTTCACCACTTCTGTTTTCATAACCTACTAGAAACCCGTTGCTTTCACCAACCAAATCACGAATAAATTGGCTTAGCAACAATTTCATCATTTTTTTAAGATAAAAGAAGGGTAGGAGGATCTATCTCTCTAAATGAAAACACGAAAACTCATACAAGCAAAATTATTGTTGAACCACGATTTTTAATTTTGTAGTTATTATATGCGAAGATATCACTAAAATAGCAATATTCTCAGGTATAACAAGTAGGCATAAAGTCGAAAAAAAGAAATAGCAAAAAGAGAAGGCTGGTAGGAAATAGTCCAATTATTGTAATCAATTTTTCCCCGCTATTAGCGATTAGTGCTAATGCATAAATTTTGCATAAAGTTTCCTCTTTTTCTCGAAATTTTTTCGCACAAATTACGCACAGCTGCGTATACACGTGACGCTGTTAGCCGTTCGTGACACTATGCAAAAAATCGACTCGACCGGCCTACGTGGATCTGGACAGATTTTGATACGTACTGTAATCATCGAATGTGACGAAATTTGTTTTGGAAAATGACGATGTGCTATGGTTTTGGGTTTCTGGGGCTTTATTGAGCGATATGCCGTAAATCTGCGAAAAAACTGACGGCTATAGGCTACCAAAAGGGTCACTTACCCTTCGACATGCGAGATATCGTTCATATCAATAAGGCCCCTGGTGAAACATTGATAATTTCGGTTAATCACGTTTGATGCATTATAAACAGTTTGAAATACGAAAGATAAGTTTCAAATTCCAGCGTTACGTATGTTATTTTGAAAAATGTCGTTTATTTTTTTGTAAGCTGAGTAGCCTCGAGTATGCAAAAAATCTGGTGACGTTCAAAACAAGAAGTTAATAAAAGTTGATGAAGACTGAGAATTTTGATATTTGGTTTTCTTTGATAGGAAAATAATAATATAATTTTCTAAGTAAATCTTATAGATCGATTGCTATTTTTATCAAATTTTAGACAATAGATTTGTTGATCATTTGGATTAGTCTATACATTGAAAAGAGAGTGTAATAAAAATTGCAAGAAAATTTACAAAAATTACTGTATTATTTTGTAAATCTAGTACATATTGTAAACCCGAAAAAAATGATCATTGAGCATCATATACTGTCAATTTTTGCATTTTCCAAATTTAATTTTTTTTCTAAAATTTTTCTTATTGTCATAATTATGAATTCTAATTTTATGTATCTAGTGAGTTTTATTTATCCAAATACTTGACAAAATTGTGCCATCAATCATCTGGATTTTCCAATGATTCACGTCGCTAGTCAAAGATCTTTCGTCGAGAAACCGCGCACAATCGGTTCTTATTTGCTGATTAGGTATGACAATGGACAGCCGGTGCTGCTATTGCTGTCACCTGCGCTACGCTTACGTAATTTCTGCGTAATCCTGTGATTTGCGTTTCTGTTGCTTTTTTCTCTCGTTCTTTTTTTTTCATTCAATAACTTGTTTGTTGCTGTTTGCGAGGATTAGCGGAAAAGGAATTACACATTCGTGAAAGATTTCCCTTTTATTTGTGACAAGCGCGGCGCTGAAATAAACATGTGGTTTTGGGGCTTGCGGACCACATTTCTGCGTATGCGGTGGATGCATTTGAAAGGATTAACGTTAAAAGTGATTTAATTTAAAGCTCTTCATTGTCAACGCAAACGTATCAAGTGCACAAACAATAATTTGCGTTGCTTATTTTGTAAAAACATGTGATAGTAAAAAATGTTTTTTATAAAGCTTGAAATTCCAATTTAATAAAAAGAATTGCAAAAATTTTAAAACAAGTGTCAAACTGCGATGTCACTTTTTTGATATATGACGCAATTGAATGTATGATGATATTTTTTTGATAAAACATAACAAGGATAACATATCTCAAATAGTTACATGTTTTTGACAGTTTTAGAACAAAAATTTCGTAGTCAAATTTTTTAAGTGGTTTTGTTAAAAATATCAAATAATTAATCAAGAGATATTAAAAGGAAAGTAATTTTTGCAATTAACTTTTTAAATTTTCTACTTGTTATAGACAAAACAAATGAAAAGTCGCTGGTAAAACAGTCAACTAAGGAGCTTATAAAACTTACTGTCATGATCGACGAGTATAATGTACAGTTTCGTTAATTACAGTAATTTTAGAAACTGGTGTTAGTCTTTTTTAAGATTTTGAAAATATCAACGAGCTAAGATTTAACAATAACATGGAATAAATCTCATGAATTATGTAAGACAATAGACGTAAAATAAAAATATATTCCTTCAATTCCAAAAATGAGTTAATCTTTGATTTATAACTTTTATAAATGTTGAGCAAGTAGAATGAAAAATCACTTTTTTCAATTACACTTGAAATAGTTTACTTCTAAACTATAAATGTTTTATGTTTTCTTAGTAGTGAGTAAAAAATCTTGGTAGTAAATTGTTGAAATATTCTGGACAATATTCTTTTTAACTTCTTCATTCGGATGATTACCATAATTTGTTCTTATTAATAAAAAATATTCTGTGGTACACGATTTCATTTTGAAAAATTGTAATTTATTATTTACTTTCAAGTTAGTCGATATTTTCCTTAATAAAATCATAAAAATTGTAAACAAATCAAACACTATCCCGCATCATACACTCTGATCAATATCATAGAAATATATTGCACTCTCCCGATCTGCAAACAAAATCCCTTATAAAACATATACGACAGCATGAGATTGTCTCTCTTTCTCTGCGCATATACACGGGGCCCGCATGTGCAGTCAAATCTCAATCAATCAAGGCCGCGGGAAGAAAAATCGTCCATTTGCGATGTAAATCTCCGTTCTATACTCGTGTGTGACTTACGTCTTATGCAAGGCCGCCGAATGTCGAAGCGCGCGCTACTGTCGTTGTTGCCATTTAACATGGAAGCAGAGAAAATAAGAAAAAAAAGAAAAGAAAAAGAGCGGTGAGAAGAGTCGAGCATATGCCTGATTGCTAAATGGGCATTAGCGAAGCCCGTTCGCAGGGGTAAGAAGGAAGAAAAAAGGCCATTGGCAAAAACAGACGCGGGACTAACGGTTGATTGATGAGCCCCTTGGACCCGTTGTTTTATTTTTTACCTTTTCCGCGATACACGCCGTAAATCCTTTTTTTCTCTGCCGCCGACGGCCTAATTGAGTTCATACTTTGACGTTGTTCTGATTTCCGCGATTTATTATTTTCGACGTGGAGGGACTAAAGCTCGCAATTCACGGTCGTCTGGGTGAGTCGTTTACACGATTTTTGTGAATTAACGCGTGTTGTACTTGCGCGTTGGGCGATATGAAAGAAGGTGTCCTTATGTTGTTTAATTTCTGGGTCAAGTATAGTATAATTGCCGCACTGTTTCTTTTATAAAAAGCCGAAATGTGAGGTTAATCTGAATGTCAAAACCAAAAATTATTGTTGTATATAATAAGTGGTAAAAATATATCAAATAATTCTGAAACATTACTTTGTTAATATAAATGAGTGCAGTTGTACTGATACCAAATCAGTGGCAATATACTTACAACTAATAATCAGTGAAAATCCACTGATAATTAATGAATATTCATTTGATTGTCAGTTATAAGTATACCACTGAGACTTGGTATCAATGCACTGACTCAAATTCAATTTTAGAGAGTAAATATATTATTAATGAAAACACAGATTGCAATGATCAAATATATAACTAAAAATTAAATGAATGAGAAAATAAGATAACTATAAACGGCATGCTTCAAAAAAACACGGTGACAGAAAAAAGTAATAACAAATTAATAAATATGTACACTGAGAAAATAGTTTAATAAAAGTTACACAAAGTTTTGAAAATTATTACAATGTTTCATACATTAGTATTGCTTTTAACTTATACTCGACTTTGTAAGAGTAAAGATCCGCGAGAAGCAATTATTTTACATTCTATACTCGCTAAACCTGTGATGTATAAGCTTATTTTTAGTCGTCACTTACTATACCGCAGTGTCTTTTATACGTTCCGTAGTGCGGTTAAGTATCTAACACCTCTTTACTTATCTATGCATCGCATGCTTTTGTCCCGATGCATATTTAAACCGCATCATAATTTAGGACGCTGCAATCAATAAATTAGTCACATTTGATAGGTAGAATAATCAACTTGGCTGTATTCAATAACATTACGCAATGGCTATGATAAATTTTATAAAATTTTATTTTAATTCTATTTGTATTCTATTTTTTGTATCAACCCCTGATAATGGAAGGACACATTATAGACGATAAAATGCATGATTCAATTTATTTTTTATTACTTTTAATTTTTATATACGCACAATTTTTATTTTTATACGTAGAAATTCATTACCAAAAATGATAAGCTGCATATAAATGTCAATGCAACTATTAAGAAAATGGTAATATTTTTATTATAATTATTATTAAAAAAAAATTGAATACTATAGCATCAGTAGCATGTTACTTCGATGAATTATATTTTACAGATTAAAATTACTAACTCAAATTAATAAGCACACGTATGTGTATGTTTCGGTTTTTGTATAGTATAATTGATTTATTTTAATCCTTCCGGGCATACCTTTCTCTACAGTAAATATATTCTAGATGATAGGAAAACTTTTCTTTTTTTTGGGCGAAAAAACTACTCCAAAACTTTTAATGTAATTGTATGATACATTTTATAAAAAGGACTTACGAAATCTTAAAAATGAAAAAAAATTTATTGCAAAACTCGCTTTTGAAATGTCTTATGTTAACATCACTAATTAGTTTTCTTTAAGCTTTAATCAACCGAAAAATTTATGACTAAAAGAGTTAAGGTAGTTTTTTTTATTATATTTTTTTTTGTATATTATCTGCAAATATTCAACATGATCCTTTATGCCGCACGATAAATTAAATAAAATTGCGAGACAACGAAGGACGTATCCTGTCTGTAATATAATCGATCAAGTAGTAATAAGGCAGGGTTTAGTCAGACGACGGGTAAAATTATTTTTTCATTCAGGATGGGTGAAAATAATCTTACTCTAAAAGAAAGCTTAAATGTAAAATTTATTAACAATCTTTTATTTAAAAAGAATTGATAATTAAAAATAAAAATTTAAACACACAGTTTATATTTATTGCAATGAGTTATTAAATATTTACGATAGGGCTCAAGAGAATCGAAATGTATGCAGGGTAAATTCAGCGAGTTTACGATTATTTTGTGAATTTATTTATTGTTATATTTATATATTCGCGTATTCGCGAATTTTTCGCGTATATTTACGTATTCGCCACGACTATTCAGAAGTATAAGGCCCCAAATTATCCCATTTAAATGCAATAAAATTTATAAATGAAATTGTCAGTAGCGAATATTAGTATCAAATCCATTAAAATTTATAATTTACTAACTACTATACGCCCCTACCTTTTGTGTCCTTCGCGTTCACTTTCGTCCTGCGTCCCTGTACAGCACCAACGCTAACCCAACGAGTTCATTGAACGTCTTCTCGCCAGTACATACAATCGCTAGCGAAATTCCCTGTACCATCTCTTGCCAATCAATTATTATTATTCACGCTCGCATATATATCCGTCACCTCATAATCATCGCTGGCAATAATCAGCTAACGTAAACACACACCCACACGCACATATATAGAGCCGAATCACTGGCCATCGACGGCTACCTACGCCTCGTCTGTTACTACTGATGCGAGTTCTATCCACCTACTGTTTAAAATCACTAGAGAACGGATTGAGAACGCGCGCCGCTTCGCTCTCACCGACCATAACCTCACTTTCTCGGCCCCGCTCTCTTTACTTCCGCGCGCGAGCGATTCGTCATTATACTTTATATATATACATCATCACGCTAGCAAGCGTGTGTATAAATAAGTACACGCGGGCGCATCGTTGCGCTGATTTCCCGAGTATACACGGGGGAAAATCTCTCGCCGACACGCTGCGTGGGCACGAAAGTTTCTACGCGCGCAGTGCTGTACACACTTGCTGCGAGAGAGAGCAGAGCGCGAGTCGATCGAAGTGACTTGCAGTATATATACGTATATACACGTGCACGGCTATGTGCGAAGCTAGTGCTCGCGCGGGTGCCGCTAGGAATCGAAAGTACAAGTGAAGAAGGCGCTTGTGTATATATTGTTGGGCAGAGTATATAGAGAAGGTGTATAATGTAAGTGCCCAGTGGCACACGAACCGGCACGCGAGCGTGGAATGAGGTTGTAACCTCAAACGCGCGAACGCCTTGTTTGGGCCGAGCTGTTGATTAGGATTTGTAGCGCGCTGTCATAGATAACGTTAGGGGTCGTGGCTACACTCGATATTTCATGAAATTTTAGAAAAGTTCGCTATTAAACTTTTAAATATTGCTTATTGATGGACAATTGCTAAACGATGAATTAATTAATGTTAATAATTTTCTAACGACGTTATTTTAAATTATTAAGTTAATGTATGCGTATGTGTAGTGAATATTTATTGGATCATAGTTAATAACAGTGTTACTGAATCATTGCGAAATATAAGTGAATGTTGACTAGCAACTCCTGCCTCGCCAACATTTATTTTTCCACATATATCAATAAGATTATTCGTTGTACAGGTACATTTTGTCAATATTTTGATTTGTCAAAACTACTTCTAAACTTGAGATGTTTCAATGAAGCTATTCGTCAATCAAGACCAATACTGCCGAGAGACGTTCAATTGTAAATAATCTATCAATCGAAGATTCTATCAATCAATCAAGTTATAGTACTTCAAAATGAAAATGTAAAACTGCACTTCAAGTCAGTCTTGAATTAATCCCATTTAAATTATATACCAACATGATTATAATTTGTATAAAAATTATAAGAAACTTTTTACTAAATTATCGTTCATAATACCCATGAATTTATTCTAAAATTAATGACGATGCAGTTGATATACTATAATTACAGTGATAGCGAAAAAATAAGTACCACTTGCAGTATACCACAATTATTTGCATAAACTCAAACATTCACAAAGCCTGTAAACTCTGTCTCTTCCACCGCATAATTAATTCTTAACTTCATTACTTGAACGAAAGTCTTGTCACCTCAATGATACATCACTATATCATTCCCCTATCAATCGCGCCCCGCGTCCCACGGCCACGTGTATATACATCTAATTGCCGCGTGTAAATCACAGCCGAACGCCCGATCATCGCTCATTGAACGCTATAGGTATTTGTAATTGTAATCAGCGGCTCTCTCTCTTCGACCGTCACTTTATTCCCCTTGCGCCGTCCGGCAAAAAACACGCGTTCGTATAGAAAAACGTTTACACTGCGTTATGTTATTTAGCATTTTAGGAAGAAAATCTAGTCTCTATAGAAACCAACAAAAATTAATTTCCCTCGTATACTGCGAGGGAGAAGAAGAAGAAGAAGAAGAATCCCTCAACACTATACGGATCGTGCCAAAGAATCGCAAGAGAATCGTCATACGGAATGACGCGCGTACAAACAGGTGAGAGAACTTTGCGTCAGCGCGCGCAAGCGGCGTGTATAATATAGTGGCACTTGAATTTTCGGGAATTTCCACTGGTCGGGCGCGAATTTATCTTCCCCAAAAGTATCGCAGCACTATATACTACTCACCGGCCGGTTCTGTTGACTCTCGTCCCCTGCTGATGATGAAAGCACACGGAACTTGCGTGTAAAGTTTGTCTGTGTACAGCACGTATATACCACGTGTATGTGCTTTGGCTGAGGCGCGAGACACCGTCGTCCGATCGAGGAAAGTTGCGCGGACACACTGATCGATTGCCTATATCGATACCACTTGCGCGCAGTCTCGCGCTCACGTTCGAATACACAAATGCGCGCCGCTCGCTCGCTTGTTATACTACGTGGATAACCGAGGTAGCATACATATACGCGCTCACGGAGACACGACTGTAGGTGTAATAGAGGCGCGCGTGGCGACGTGTGTCTCCTTTATATATACACACGCGCTGGTGTGAGGGGATGTGGTGTATATATTATTGCCGGGTACTATATACTGGCTTTTTTCGTCGCTGTCTGTGTATGTGAGATGAGTTTCTTTTGAGGGAGCGTGCATGGATGCTTTTTGCAGAGGTAGTTTCTAGTGGGGATTTTGAATAATTGGTGTTTTGAGGATTTCTTGGGAAGTTTATGATGATTGATATATACATGACGTAAATGACGTTGTGTATTAATGTTTGACGGTTATTCACTTTTCGGCGAATTTTGAGGTTTATTTAAATGCATTGAAATGTGCAGAAGGAGTTTAGCGAATTGTGATACGTTTTCTTTTGAGCAGTTGCATTTTGTATAGGATGGTAGCTCCGAGAATTTGGAAACGTGGTATACTTGAAGTGTTGCGAGTTGAAGGATTTTTAAACTCATGAATTGTACTAGAATTTTAATGAATTTATATTTTACGTTATTTATTAGAAGCATCATAAGTTGATGAAAAAGCTGTAATTTCGATAAAAATAATAAAAATGTTCGATCTAGTATTATAAATTACAACTTTTTTCTCCGATAATTAAGTACGACATCTTTTTCATTGTATTCCTAGTGAAAGTATTATTTGTTCAAAACTGTTTAAAACTATTCATAACTGTTCAAATCTGTTTAAAACTGTTTAGAACTGTTCAAAAGTGCGCATTTTTGGACGTTTAGAACAGTTTTAAACGTTTAGAACAGTTTTGAACGGATGTAATAGTTTTAAACAGTTTTGCACTGTTTTGAACAGTTTTGCACTTTTGTGACAAATAGTATTAATCAATAAGAATTTGTTTGGAACAGTTTAAAACAGTTTTGAACAGTTATGAACGGTTTTAAACAGTTTCAAACGGTTTTACAATTTTGAATAGTTTTAAACAGTTTTGAACTTTTGTTTTACCTAGTATATTAATAATTAAGAATTTAAATTCTTCAAAACGGTTTAAAATCATTTAAAACTGTTTAAAACCATTTAAAATTGTTCAAAATTGTTTAAAACTGTTCATAAATGTTCAAAACGATTTAAAACTGTTTAAAACCGCTTAAAATTGTTTAAAATCGTTGATAACTGTTCAAAACTGTTTAGACTGTTCTAAACCAATTCTTGTTGATTAATTCTATTTTCATACAAAAGTTAAAAACTGTTTAAAACTGTTGAAAACTGTTTAAATCTGTTCAAAACTGTTCAAAACTGTTCTAAACGTCCAAAAATACGCACTTTTAAACAATTCTCAACAGTCCTGAACTGTTTTAAACAGTTTTGAACAAATGATATTTCCACTAGGGATCATTTGATAACTGAAAAAATTTCTTCTACTCTGTCAAGTTTTTGAAGTATCGTTAAAGTTCGTCTGCGTCACAGGATGATATAAAAGTGTATAAATTTCAGAAATTATTGTTAATAGTATTGAATGGAACTAACGAGTGCATATATTAATCGTCGGCCGTGAATTTACAAATTGTAGTAAGATACGGAGGAAGTAATTACCTGTAATTTTTAAGCTCAAATTAACGTGGAAGTTTAGAAGACACAATAGGTAATATACGCAGTATATTTATTGCGCATTACTAAGCTAATTTTAAAAAGTAAATAAGTTAACGAACATTATTTTAAGTAACAACATCACTGAGTGGAAATATTGATAAAAGAATAAGTAAACAACGCATTAATATTTGGATATTTGCAAGAGAATTTATGGAAATTTAATTAAAAATTATTTTTCTAAAGAAAATATTCAATTTTAATTGTTTAATGC
>UXGD01001470.1:0-31759 GCA_900474315.1 Torymus auratus
ATATTTTAGTTACTGCTGACAGTTTTATATGAAAAAGGCCCATTTCAAGATACAAAATCCAAGGTTTTCCCGATTTTAAAAAACAATGGACGTATGTCGTTATGCCTCGGAGCCACAGATATATATCTATCTGAGAAAAAATTGTAGAAAATTTACTCGACTTTTCATAAAAATTACTATACTGTCGGGTAATCCTACCACAAGATGATAAAAGTGAGATATTTAACTAAAATTCGAATAATTTTTACATTAAAAGTATAAAAAAATACCAAAAAGTTGGATAAAAATTAATATACAAAAGTGGAAAAATTATTCGAATTTTAGTAAATATCTCATATTTGTCATCTTGGTAGTAATTACCCGACAGCATAGTAATTTTTATACAATTCTTTTCTCAGTGTATATCTACTGCTCCAAAAAAAGCAAGATCCTATAAATATGTTTTTCGTACATACGAATTTTTTAATAATACTTTGAGAAAGAACCAATCTCGTGTTTTGAATTTACGATTATGTTATTTTCGTGGTAGGATGAGTCATACCTCCCATCATTAGTAAAAATTCATCGCTTTCTGTAAAATCAAGCTCGAGCCTACGTATAGATATCGTGCCGTCGGCCTTTCTCCCAAATAAATTATTAAATATACGATATCTTATAAATTTTTCCTCTATTACAAGAAAAATCGCATATTAATTCAATATCGCATTACTTTATTTGAAGCGCGGCGGCATATATACACGGGAGGCTTGCAAGGAGTCGAGAAAGTTTCATATATCATATTATATACACGTTCTCCATCGCGAGGATTTGAGTTATGTTACAGGGAAACGCAGAAAAGAGTAAAGATATATAATGTAAGAGAATTATGAGATGGATATAATGTACCTTTCGTCGGAACCGCTCATTTCACTCCCATCTATGAACCGATTTCGTTCCCATTTATACAGTATAATTTTTATCCGATTATACATGAACCATAAAAAAATCGATATATAATATAAAGTTAAAAAATAACCAGCACCCGGTAACTTTATTTTATTTATCCGTTCATCATTTTAACCATATAAACTAAAAAAAAGTACACCGGCTCTTATTCCTGTACACACGAATCTCCGTGCTCATCTTTGTTCTCCATCCACCACTACCACAGCTCGCAATCAAGACCCATATAAAAAAGTCCACCTCGTGCTCGCGTTCACCAGAAAACCCGCACCACTGGACCCATCATTTCTCTCCCTCTCTCGTGCGCCACACTTCATCTCTCGCTCACCGGCGAATTGTTACTTTCGAATCTTGACCAGCGCGCTCGCGCTTGCGAGTTTCGCAATAATCCTTCCGCGCGCGCGCGCGCAGATGCAAACCTCCGCGCTTCTCCTTTTCCACATAACGGCGAGAGAAAGAGAATTTGCGTCACGTCCAGGGAAAAGATCGCGTCGACCGTCTCGTGTACCTCCTATATATATATACAACACGCGAACTCTCTGGCCCCGGGGGCACGCGAGCGCGTTGGCTTTCCGAGTGAAAGGACAAGAGAAAGGCCGCCGATCGCGCTCCGAAAAACGAGCCGCCGGCCCCCAGATGCGCGATATATATAGCTACACATATACCGAAGAAGAGCCGCGTCCGTCTCTATATAGGTATCAGAGGAGGGAACAGAGAAATTCTACCGGCGATTAGAGAGAGAGAGAGGGGGAGGTAGGAAGAGATTTACTGGTTGGAATATTAATGCGGGGTCAGCTGTGTATAGCTCTCCGCGGAGAGACGATCTGATAAGGAAAGGAAAAGTCGCGTAGAAGCGTCGGTTGTTGCGTGATGGCTGATGCAGAGAAAAATGCGTGAGATGCTCCTCTTGCAGGCAGACACGTTATAGAGAGAGGAGAGTTCGATAATGGAGAAAGCGCGGGGGGAGGCCGAAGAATAGGGAAAGGTTGCATATGCAGCTCTCTCGCGGGAGAGTGAAATCGCCCGCGGAAGTGTATATCCATACAGTCACGAGGAGGAAGAGCACGTCGCCTTTTTTTTTTCTCTCTCCCCGAGTGTATACGCCACTTATCTCTCTCTCTCTCTTTGTCTCGCTATTGTACGAAGCGCGTCACTTCAAGACACGAGGACATATAGGTGCGGGATATAATATCGTCGAGAACAATGTATGGAAAGGACAGGAAGAAGAAGAAGTAAGAAGAGTACGCTGTTTGGTTTTTTTTTTCAACGGTGGCGACGTTTTTTTTTTTATTGTTTTTCTACAAAAAAAGCCTTTATACAAGTACAAAAAATGCGTGGTTAAGGAGACAAAGTATAGCATCATACAAAAAGGTAGAAAAATAGTGTGTTTGTGTGTGTGTTCTCTCGTGTATAATATGGTCTTTTTCGCTGGTATGTATATAAGCGCGCGTGCGCGCGTGCTCGCCCTCGATTCGCGAAAATCGGGCGCGACCACGCGTCCTCGCTATAACAATTGCGCGCGCCCTATAACACCGCATATCATCATCACGTCATTTATGTGTATATCATGTGTATGTGTATAACATATAACTCTCGTATATTTACAATGCGCTCGAGCGCGCGAATCACGTATATAAAAATAATAATAATAATAATAATAATATCCTCCCCCGTCTGGGCTTCCTCCAGACTTCGACCGCCTCTCTGTGTCTATGTGTGTATTCATTTCTCAGTGTATAATGTGTATAGTAAGTATTATATTTTTCATCATTGGCTTCGGTTTGGTGCGTCGTCCTGCGCGCGCGGCGACGCCACCTTCTGCGACTGTATCATATCTATATAAATCTAAGATTCGCTTGCGAGACTTATTATTGCATCTTCGTTCGTTCGTTATTGTATATGTTGTGCGTTCAACAAAATATATCTTCTCCGCCGATTTCTTAGTTGGTCCATCGAATCGGCTAATCATCTCTCTGCTTTCTTACGTGCGCGTCTCTCTTAAGGGCTTGTGATCAAGAGACACGTGATGTGTGTGTGTGACACCCTGCGGTTGGAACGCCTCACCGCGTCGTCGTGATATTCCTTTTCCCTGATGATCGTTTATATACTAGAAGCGTTCCCCGGGGTCCATTGGCGAAGCGCAGCCACTTTTTGTTTTTCATTTTTGAGTCAAGAGTAACGACCTCCCGATTCGTCGTTTATTTTTTTTTTGTTCACTCTCGGGAGACCGTGACTCTTGGACGCGGCGTCTCTATCTATCTCTCATCCTCTTCCTCCTTCCTGCGCTGTCCTTGGTAGAAACCCAGCTGATGGTGGTCAAGTTCACGTGCGGCGTGCGGCCGAATTTCTACCAGGGCTCAGAGCAGCACTCTCTATGGCTTCTATATGACGTGTGGGATTTAGAAGGGGGCACCGTAGCTGCCGCTGGGCCTGCTTGGAGCGCCGTAGCTACCGCTGGGAGCAGAGTATCCACCACCGCCTCCAGAGTATCCACCGCCGCCGGAGTATCCACCGCCACCGGAGTATCCACCACCGGAGCCTTGGCTAGCCTGATGGAGCTGAGCAACTTCAACGGCCTGACGGATTCCCTCGAAGTCAATGCCGACGACACGGCCACCGCCGAAGCTGGGAGCGCCGTAGCTAGAGCTGGGAGCACCGTAGCTAGAGCTGGGAGCACCGTAGCTGGAGCTAGGGTAACCACCGCCGCCGCCGCCGCCGCCGCTTGAGTATCCACCGCCACCACCGCCGCTGGAAGCTTCTTCCTTAATGATGATGGATTTCAGCTGCTCGAGGAGCTGGGGATCAACGTTGGCGCCCTCGTTGGAGGAGTAACCGCCTGAGGAGACCTGGGTGTAACCACCGCCGCCGATGAGGCCACCGCCTCCACCACCAGAGTAGCCACCGCCGCCGCCTCCGGAGTATCCACCACCGCTCGAGTATCCGCCGCCGCCGCCGCTTGAGTAGCCACCGCCACCGCCGCCACCTCCGAAGCTTGGCCGGTTGTAGGCGTAGCCGGACGGTGGCTCGGCTAGGGCGAGACCCGCCATTCCGACGATTACAAACTGCAAATGTTGGGGGAGAGAAAAATATATGAGTATATTATTGTTGCGGTGAAATGTGGATATTCTATAAACGCCGGCGCGCGTTGTAGGTTGTTGGAATTAGGAGGAGGGGGGAGAAGAAACTGGGAGCGCGAGGTGTGAGATATACAGGCGCGTGTCAATTAATCTAACGCGGCCGAATACGGAAGCGCGGTGAATCTGTTGGGAAATGGGAGAGCCCGAGCGCGATCGGAAGAGAAAGTATCTATATAAGTTACGCATTCGCCTTGTAAGTATGTATGTATAGAAGATATCGGAAAACGTGGGAAGGAAAAAGCCACCGGTCGCTTCTATATATGCGTATAATATATATTATATGTATTAATCACGGGCTATTTTTACACACATTCGAGGCACTTTTTTTTTTTAATTCTCTTAAAACGACAAATTCAAACTGTATCACTTTCACTGGGATCGTATGTCAAAGTATGATTATGTATATATTACAATTTCGCGAGTTTGTATACGTATACGTGATGAAATAAAAAAAAATGAAAAAGGAGAAAGAACGAAAACGGATGAAAAGAAGAGCCTTTCTTCCGGAAGAAGAAAGTGAGAGAGTGTGAGTGTGAGTGTGAGAGAGAGAAGATGCTTACCGCGATCAGAGGATTCATGTTGGCTTCTGCTGCGGTTGCCACTCTGCTCTGTGACTCCTTCGAAGCTGCACCCGGGTGTTTTATACCCCGAGACCTGCGCCCCCACCGGGCGGGACCTCGATCCCCGCTCCGCACACTCTACGCACCGCAGTGAGAGTAAAAGCTCTCTCTCTCTCTCTCTTTTACATGGAGAGCTATCCCTCTCACTCGACCCGACGCGTCTGCCCAGTATACACTGCCGCGTGATATACACGGATCTCTGTCTGTGTGTGTATATAGTATACTTACACAAGTTGCGACACTTTCGTGTACCTCCTCCTCCTCCTCTCCGCGCGTCCTAGACCTAGACTCGTTTTATTCATTTTCTTCTTCTTCTTCGCCTCCATATACTTTGGGTGTAACAGGGTTCGCGGTGAGCTGATCATGTCGTGCCGAGGCAGTGTTGGGTTGAGGTTGGCACGCGGCTGTCATACTTACATTGCGGAGAGTTCGCGCTGGAGATTATTATAGAGCGAGGAGAGTTTTGACAGGGTGTGATTGAGGCTTTTGTCGTCTGTTTCGACACGTGTCGTATATTGGTGTACCTGTTGAGTTTGTTTTTTTTTTTGCTGAATTGATGGCTACTGATGGTTGGATTAGGGTTTTGTAAATATTGCATACAGGTTGATGGTGGAGGCTGCTGTTTTTAATAGCTAATTTTTGACGTTTTTGGGTTATTCGAAAAGTTCTTTCATCTTTGAGACTATTTCTATAAAATCTTCAGACCTTCGTTTTTTCTTATCAGTCGGTATATATTTCTGATCGTTGTTGTTTAATAAAGTGCGTTTATAGTTATACTAATACTTTCTACAAATGATTATTAACAGTGTTTATTATTCTATTACTGCCTGATGATAAGTATCATGCACATAATGACAGCCTCGAGAAGTTAGAATTTATATAATGTTACTTATGTGACACACTCCTCTAGCAAAACATCATTTTCATCAACTTGAAATAACATTCATTACACGAGTAATACGAAGCTCTACTTATCTTCATCAACGTGTGTAACCTGCGTGAAAGCAAACAGTACTCACAGTGACATATATTTAAAAGTAGCGGAAATGCGTATATACACGACAGTGAAAATTTGTTTGATAATAATTGACGGTCGAAATCACTGGATTTCATTATAAGTTATTCACGGTTATTCAAATTATTGCAATAGTGCGTGCAGTGATTTTTTATACGCGAAGATTCGCTTCACGAGTACACAAAATATTTTGTTTAATTAACCAACGTTCATCGTTTTCCTTTTTGTAGAAATTGTGTACGTTGCTTTACATTATACCAAAACATTTTGTAACGAAATTTACTTCCGTACAGAAAACTAGAGTTATCTCCAAATCAACGAACAAAGATGTCTCGCATATATTTTATATTATAGTGTTACGGACATTGTCATGCCTAAGTAGATTAATAATCAATTACCCAACGTGTCGTAAGAATGATATAATATAATGGCATGACCAAAAATGTATTTAATAAAATTTTCATCACTCTCTTATACACCGTGACAAACGAACAAGTGCAGCGCCGGCGATTCATCAAGACCTGCAGCGTTACAACAGTCATATATATCCACGTGCTACGTACGCGCGGCGAAATTAAACTACTCAATTAAAGGGGAAATTCTCTCCCCGTGTGAATTAATTCCCGATAAATCCTAACGCTCCAAGACACACATACACACAGTACATGCATTCATGTATTATTCAACGACTACTATTACAGAGAAATTAAAAAACAGCATAGCGCACGCGCAGCTCTTTTCTTCTCCCTGATTTACACTAATCGATCAATCATCATTTCATCTTGCCCGTCATTTCCCCTATAGGCCCTATTACTCCCCGTGATTTATCGAGTGGTAACTGGACGCGCCGAAAACTTATGCAAACGAGGATCCACACGAGCGCGAGAAAAATTCGTATATCGCCGGGATCATCTTGCTTGCGGGTCGGTAAATTACGCAAAGCGCGCATCGGTGCGTTCCTATCCCTGGCTTTGTTATTGTGAGCGCGGCGGCGGTAGGCCAATGTAACGCGGTTTCAAAATACCCGACGTAGTTGTCGTCGCCGTAACTGCACGCGTTGTTGCCCGGCGCCTTGGCTTTGTGTGTATGTGTGTGTGTGGCGCGGTCTGGTGCATCTTCAATTACTTACCTCCGCCGCCGCCGGCAACCTGCTGCTTTTGAGCGTTACGCGCCGCGGTGGTAGGTATGAGGATGAGCTGTATGTGGGTTTAGTGAGAATGCGGTGCGGCTTCGAGTTTGGCACGCTTTGTGTGCTGAACATTTTTGTTGTTGTAGGTGGGATTATTTTTTTATTTTCAGAGCAATTGATATTATTTATATAATAGAAATTAAAGTGAGAATCGTAAGAAATTAATGAAAAATACATTTTTCAATTATAAATCATGACGATTATGTTGGTAACTGTACGCTGTTCCACTAGACCATGGCGATTCGGGATTGGCAAATTATGCAAAAAAATTGTTTTTTTTTTGTGTGGTAACAGGTATTATTGAAAGATGATAACGTAGTTTTTATATGTTTGAAATAAGTTTGAAAAAACTTAAAGGAAACTTTTAATTCTAAAATGCTTCAAAATTATGAATTTTTTTTTATAACATCAATCTATCGTTCAGATAAACTGTATAATAATTAATAAACTATAATAATCTTGTATGTTTTAAGCCAGTAAAAAAAGTGGTCGTCAGGCGAAGAAACTATATTGTATAAAATTTAACTTCAGATTTTTTACAATACATCCGATACACGACTGGTTTCCTGCATTCATCTGCAATAATGTCGTCTTATTAACATTTTCGCTACAAATAAAAATACACACAGATCCTCCAAAAATCCTACTTTTTAAAAGCAAAAATTTTAAATAGTGCTGGTAGAAAAAAATAAAAAGTTACTACATTTCGAGGAAGAATTTGACCCGCTTCCTAAAAGGAAAGTTACAAATGAAATCGTCTCTATTTTTAAAAACTGTTTTGTACCAAAAAAAATGCACGTTCTCAATTTAATAATGGCCTTTATAATTTAAACGATGAACCGCATCGGTACTACTTTCCCTGGCCATATTTGAAAAATGCGCATTCTTGCATAATTTATAAAAATATTTGTCCAAAGAATTTATTTTATAAGGTGGATAGTTTATTGCGGGCGTTTATTCAGGTAGGCATTAATTCCCTTTGCCTAGTCATTTCTTCACGACGAATCCATCAATTATACCTCGTTTCTTTATGGATAGTTTCATCTTTTATTGAATTCTTTTCCAAACGAGTGTTTACATGATATTATAAATCCTTTAACTCCACTTTTTATTTAAATTCATAAAATTTTGAGTACAATTATTATAGCAACTCTCAAATATTGAATACCCTAATTCATTTATGTTCAATATTACTAATACCAAACAGCAGATGCTGCCAGTGAAATAACTATAAAATTTATTTTCATAAAGTTACTACCGTTTATAAATAAGACAAAACTCTGTTATAGCCACATCAATACTTTTACAAGTATAAAATCTAATATATCCTGAACTATATCTTATTTCGCAATAAACATCGAGCTAAGCATTTCCTCGAATGGACTATTCACATTCGTTATTTTAAGGACCAAAAGTATCGCAACTGAAACTAATTAGCAACGTTTTCCTCGTGGCTCCAAACATTAAGCAAAATCCAACGATAAATTCACTTGCCAATGACGTTAAGCAACGCGATTGCAGGACCGCGTACCTATAACGGATAAATTGTGATTTCACGTTCGCAAATAGGATGTCACGGCCGCGACGACGCGCGGTTCTTCGTTCTGCCACTGCATAATAACCGAAAACAAACAAGCCGTCGATTCTACATCCCATACGCGTTAGCGCTATAGAAAGTCGCCGGCCACAGGGTTTTATTCCCAAAATTGTTATACCATGGAACTCGTTTGAACAACACCGCGTACAGCTGCAGTAGATCCTCGGATGCTTTTCATTATCAGACCTGCTGTATATAGCAGTTCTAATGGACCGTCGCGTCGTTAAGATACGCGTTATCGTAATTTTGGGCACCTTACGTCAGCGCCTCGTAACTCAATTATCGGGGAAAAAATGGACCGCCTTTAAGCATAATCGACATCACGTTACTACATTATCGCGGAGTGCGTATAATATAATTTTACAACAACAACAACGGGCGTATATAAAACGGTACAACACCCGGCCAATAAGGAAGGAACTTTGCAACAACGAAGTCGATACTTTCCCAATAACGAAATCAATTTCCTCGCTGCTTATCCTTTTGCTTTGAGCCGCATTTTTCTAACGTCGTAAAGATATTATATGCGCGCGTGCGTGTGTTCCATTGAAAAATCTCCAAGTTTACGATTACACTTATATACCCTTTGTGTGTAAAGCAGCCGCGGTCGTTTACGACGGCGTTTTACAATGCCGAGAGAGGAGGCTGCACCATGATGGCCTGTCATTAGATTTGGGTAAATATCATAATGTGAAAGTATTTGCATTTCAAGCGTCGCCCGGCCGTTTGAATAATCATTATATACTCGTACGCAGCCCATTATGAAAGTATAATATACATAAACACACGATGCGTTCAAAGGTACGTTTCGTAAAATCGATAAGTATTATACGCGGCATGTCAATGCCGCTGATTTATTATATCCCATTGCATGTATATCGAGTTCTAATTGATCATGCCCTTTTTTTTTCTTTTTAAGAATCTATTATGCGCGCAACGGCGGCCGCTTGTTTCTATTATACGGCGCGCTCTTTTAAATATATATATAATGTGAAAGCGTTGTATAGGAGTTCGGATGTAACCTTCTATTCTTTCGTCTATAAGGTATATATGGGAAACGTAATATTTGGTCTAATAGTTCGGGTAATACACAGCGCGTTATGGAAAGTTACGCAAGTAACGGCCGTTTAATTTTCCGTAACAAAGTACACACAGACACATTTCCAACGAACGATTAACCGTCGCTCGGCTCATAGATCCGATAATTATATATCTCCATCAAATTAACAGCCGTATTATACTCTCCGCAGCTTTCCACTTTTTCCGTACAATTAAAATGCTCCAAATTAAACGTATCAACGAGAATCATTACACCGCAGATATATAACTCATCCCCGCGTATATATAGGTATAATTTTGAAACAACCGCGCGGTCACATAATACCTGCACCGATTGATATATAAAAAAGAACTGTACGCGCAACCGCGTAGAATTTCTTCGAAAGAATGTATACGAACTTTTGAAATTACGACGACTGTTACATTGCGCCGCGACTGTATATAGGTACGCGCATCTCCCCGCGGCTCTCCGTGTATCTATCGAGTGAAAGGGGTCCTGATGCCATCGTAAAATCCTTCCGGACTCGCGGCTCTTCCTCTCCGCTCCAATCTCTCACCATGTGTCTGTATATGGTATATATACGTATAAGTACTTACTTACAACTCGCGCAATGCGTAAGTTCACGAGGAACATATATATACTTTTCTTTTCGTTCGGCTTTGGGATTTATTCCCCTTTGGGTGATTGTGGGAGATCGGTTAGGATGATTATGAGAAAGATGAAAGTTTGGTTGCAGAGGATTGGAATATATATAAAGTGGAATTATTTTATTAGTATGTAAGGATAGATAGATCGGTTGTTAGTGGGTTTATGTTTGTTTAGACCAAACGATTAACATTAAAAAATGTTATAGTTTATTTAATGAATATATCCTGAAATATACGATGACTTATACTTTGGTAATAGTGATAATTATATATTCAGAGAGCTATTAAAGTAGCGAAATCTCACGTATAGTCAAATTTTTAGAAACTCCATTTACTCAATTATGTGTGTGTGTGTAGTAGGATAAATTATGAAAGAAACTGCTCTCCATTCTCTCTTTCAGACGGTTAAAATGAGACCTCATGAGATTTTAATTTAGCCTATACAGTAGTTTCTGATTACAGATGATGATAAGGTATATATACGTGTGAAGAGAGCTGAAGACACACTATATGCTGATGTGTGTCGCTATCTAGACCATCTCGTCATGCGGTATATCACATCTCCAAGTGAAAGGGGTGTGCTCCCATCGTAATAAAGTCCGGCCTTCCGGGCTCTTCGCTTTTCATTCGTTCCGATATCATATTTAACTTTTTTACCATGCTTTATATTACCTCCTTCGTTATATACTTACAAATTCATATCAACAGAATCGTGAAAATTCGAGCGCTCAATTTACATATGCAAAATATATTATAAAGCTATTAAATTACGTAACCCACCGGCGCGTTAATCACATACACTCCACACATCCCTATTCAGAGCTCGTCATCGCTCGACGTACGCGCTCGTAATCAACGAATGATATATATTACCCTTCCCAAAAGATAAATTATCCGATTACACGGTGGATCCGTCGAAAGAAAAACCTCTCCAGTCGCTGTGGCACGCATCCTTATTTGAACTCCGGTCGCCGCGGCGCGCCGATTGAAACATTCGGTTTTTGTGCGCTGTACCTATTTGCGGTGAAAGAGAGAAGGCGCATCTGCACGAGGTGGGGAAACAGGAAGAAAAGCGTGCGTACGTGTCATTGTATCATCTTGCGGCGGCGCTATAAGCTTTCGAGTGACAACATCTTAATTGCGCAGATAAGCGCCGGCGCGCGATTGACGCTATAGTAGACGGTTTGGTGTGAAGTGGTAGCGACGCCTGGAATTCGAGTGTTTTCTCGAATGTCATTCAATTTACGGCTGTTTGATAATAGCAGCCGGCCGCGCAGCGAGGCGATTGTCTCCGGTTTCGTATACACTTTCGATTCTTCGGGGCCGAGAGGTATTGTTGTATGGGAACGGATACGGTGTTTGTTAGTTTAGACGTTTAACATAAGTATTAATTGCAGATTGGAAAAAAAGATGTTTGTTGTCATAATTCCGGTTTTTAATAAAAACATTGATATTTTACACGTATTATATTCACTTAGAGGATATGTTCGACTTTTGATTTTTCGTCCTGTTTGAATACGTAAATATTGTTTGTTTTGGTCGTTAGCATTTCACCGCACACTGTATACTTGTTTTCATCTGTTATTAAGATTACCGCTAATCATCGAGCGAGTTCCCCGCGCACACGCATAGCGTACATAATTTTCATTCCGAGAACGAATAAACGGCCGAAATCGTCTAATTGCGTTTAACTTTTTTATTAATTATCGCGCGAATTATCCGGAGACCCAATAACGATCTCATGAAATTAGCGCCCACGAACGAAAAAGTTCGGGCCAAACTATAAGCAGCATTGCGAAAGCTATATAAATTATAGGTACAGAAGCCGGAGAACTCGTAAAAATTAACCATGAATTTGTAAGGAAGAATAGGTAAAGTAGGTATATCTGGGGCACGCTTGAGCGCGCGCTCAAGCGATGGTTAAATATATTCGGTGCAACGAGCGTGACTTATAATAGGGATTACGCAACATTATAATTTAATATATTTATCACCTCAATGACCCGCTAACTTTTTTCTAACGTCTGCGCTGCTGTTTTGCGAAATTTGTTTATGATTATGCCGTGCAGCAAACTGTATAGCTGCTCGGTGGTTCGTAAACTATTATTATATAAAGATTTTCAAAATAGTTAATGACAACGTTTTTTTTTTATCTTACTATAAGTGCGGTTTAAACAATATAATACTTGTTTAAGCGGTAAAAGTAAATAACCTTTCTGAAGCAAATGATATATACCTGCGAGAATAAATTATCTTAATGAGAGTTTTTTTGGTATAGGTATAAAAACTCAAAAAGAACGTTCGTCTGAAAGAAAAAAGAAATGACCTAATCTGACACACGTCCACTATTAGCAAATTTTTTATACTCTATCCCGTCTACTTACATTCAAAATCTTTTGATATCATTTCGAAATTAGCACAGAGGCGGCATGAGCGGCTATTTCTCCCGAGGGGTAAGAAAGCTAGCGCGCCGCCTCCGATTTCGCTATATAGCCTTTGTTACGTATCGTATAGCCTTAGAGTTTTGTGTATTCTAAAAAGTTAGCGTATATTAAGGCAATCTGGATACGATCTTTTCTCTACCGCTGTATACGTCTATGTATATAGTATATTATATACGTATATCGCCGCGTGAAAAGAATAGCCGCGGGCCAAGTGTTACACTTATTTTTTTAATGGTTTTCGCCGCAACCTTCACGGTATAATTTCGGATGCGTGTGTGCACGCGTCCAAGGTAATTATTTAAATTACGACCCTTTTTGGAAAATTTTTTTAGTGTACTCTAATTAAGTTTACGTGATGGGAATTGTTTAAGTACTTTACTCATATTGTCTTTGTTATACATTATTTACAGTTAAATGTAGGATAAGTACGGTATTAATTAAAAAATAGTTTGAACAATTCTCTTCTGGCATTGCAAGTTGCTCAACATTCGTCTTCAGTACTGTAAATATTTCTTTTCAAGTGTACGCAGAGTAACACTTACACGCGTTCAAGTGTTGGGTAAAGTGTAATATAACGTCTTTTGCTCAAAAATTAAAATCACTTTTAACGGGCGAATGTAACTGAGCTACAGCGAAGTAACGCTATTCTTTCGAAGAGTCTTAAACAATTTTTTCTCGGTATTAGAATTGCGCAACGACTCACGACGTGGTGACAGCTTGAAAATAACGTAGAATAAATTCATCATCGCTAGTCACCTTATGGTGATTTAAGGCAAAGGAAATGAATTCCGATCGATCTTTTCGGCCAGTAGTTACATAAATGCGTTGCGATGCGTCACATCGATCAATATTAAATGTCCGCGTCGTATATCTATATATACGTACAGGTATTTCGAACGTATATAACGCTCGAAGCGCGCGCATAGATTTTTACTATGCAGTTTTGCGCAATTAATCTCGCCGCGTTTATCGCGGTGCTAATTCCTCGCGCTCGCTACCGATCGGCATAAAATTTATTTTGCCCAGTATTGGTGTATTATTATAATAAACTTTAAAATTTACACCTTATACTGGTTGCGAATCGCAACTGGCGATTATTACTTCCTCGTAGCGGAAACATATTGTGAAGGCGAGAGAAAAAGGCTCGGGAAAAATATGTATTATTATAGGAACATGTTTTGGAGAATTTGGAATTGTAATATACTATTTTTAGAAAGTGTTGGTATATTTCGTGTGTCTAGACAAACGTTTACATAAACTGTCAATTATGAGAGCACAAAAAGTGTTAAGGAACTGGATTTTTATACTTTCATTAATGTCAAGTCATAACCCCATACATATGGAAAACTGTAGAGCTACTGGTTTTGTTTTAGCTATAGCACACTATGAATACATTTTTAATTAAATTACAATCCACTGATTTACATATATATTTTCACTTTATAATAACCATTCAATTAAAAATTTGCAGTCGTGCGTGGCGAGAGCCAGCGCACGCATTACACGAAAAATTGGAGACGAGCTACTATACTGCCATATACGCTATACTCGCTATAAGGCCAATTGCGGCACGTAGTCGCGTCGTCGCGCAGTAGGATGACCCGCGCGTGCGTGCACTAATGGCGTTGCGACAGAGCGCGCATTCACTCGTATATATACCTAGCCGTAGGTATACAGACATACACGCGCGTGCGCGTGCACGTAAAAACGTAAAAAAAATTGCGCATCTCCGTTTCTCTCATTCTCCAGGCGCGGGCTTAATTTATTGGCGCTTGCGCATATTTTCGTGTTCGAGGGTTTTCCGTGCCGCGGCGACCGGAGGCTCGCTCTCTGCATGGGTTTATTACGCGCGAACAATTGTAATGGTCTCCGCGCCTTTCGTAATAACTCTCGCGCTTCCAGCTGTTACAATAACGTCGAGAGGACTATGATGGCTGAGAATCCTACGTAATTGCTTCAGATTTCTTTTTATTTTTAAGGAGAGTTGGGAGCACGTTTTTGTATTAGTATATATGTACATTTTTTTTTTTAATTGCGAGATCGGTTTGCTGCAGGTGGAGATAAATACTGCTTAAATATAGGTGATTTATGCCGAGGCTCGGTTTCGTTTGGCGTGGAAAGGTATCGTTGCGGAGAGAGAGAAAAGTTAGTTGCGGATGAACGACTGGTGGCGAAATTCGTTCTTAGAAGAATTTTACATTGGGAATGTTGTAAATAAATAATTTTTCAAATTGATTTCAACACGGTTTGTTTAGTACAAACTTTTCTTTTCTAAGAACTTTATTACCTTTTTAGCAATTGGTTCACTTAAAATTTCCAACGATTCAATGAAACCACTTGGCTTTAATCAAGACGAACTTTTTAATTCACCTCATGTCCATTTATAGCCACAGGATGCGCGCGCCAGTTCATATAAGTCGGCGGTCGGCCCCGAACGAAAGCGAGACTGAAATCGTCCTGAATCGAAATGAAGATTTCGGCTGGCCGCGGAGAGTGCCGAGGATCGTAAAAAAATCCTTACTGGCCCATATTGTATATTCGCGCTTGTGTATACCGCGAATGTCCGCGAAAGCTTGGATCGACCGAGTCCTTATTACATGTTTGCCGGAGTTCCGTTTTCGCTGGATGCCGAATGTTTTATGCAGAAAAGAGGATGGCGGAGACGACGTGTGGAATAGATGGATTTGTATTAGTATAGTTTGAACTGAGTATAATATTATATTGAGAATTGAGAGTAACAAAAGAGATAGTAAATCATATTTAACATCTGAATAGGTTTTTTGTGGATCATGTGCGAATTTTGGGTTTTGTAATGTTGCATTTCGAAAGATCGTTCTTACGGAATTTTCAATTGGACACTGTAATAGGGGATTACGCGCACATCTTTGGGCAACATTTTATTCTTGCTCTTACACTTTTGCACGAACATTATATGAATATTTTATCTCTCTGAATTGTCCCTACCTCCGAGAATTCGGGCTGACTTTTTCTTCTTTGACGCATGACGGTTTCTTCTTTTAAAACTGGTTCTCCGTGTTTATTAGCGTATTTTTCCTTTGGGGAATGATCGGAACTTTCTTTCGCAAGTGATGTAATTTACATTTTTTTATTGTCACTGTCAGACCTTCGATGGTATGTCTCTTTCTTTATGTTTTGAATTGTATAATGCGTATAATAAGGATATGGTATAACAGATTATATCTAATTGAAGTCATTCTATAATTTAGCGTGATATAAAAATATGTGTGTTATAAAACTAACTTAAACGATGAAAGTTCTAAAAATAGTTCTAAAGTTATTTTGGAAACAATTAAAATAAGGCCGTAATAACTTTAACATATTTTATATAAAAGTATTTTTAGAAAATGCTATTTAAACATCTCTAGTAATAGAGAACAATAAATAAAAATTAGAAATTTTCCAACAATCTTTTAACTGTGTTATTGGTCAAACAAACTTATATTTTTCAATGTCAAAAGTATTAATTTGATTCATTTCTTTTTAGGAATTGGTGCCAACACGCTTAGAAAGCATCGTCAATATTTTCATCCGCCAATTCATTATGTATTCCTATACGGCTGTTTCATTTTTTGAGTTTGGTCATTAATATTTTAATTTATCGTGTTTTTGAGGAAATGCAGAAACAGTCAATCTCTTCGATTGGCATACTTAACGTAGACCTTGTACCACTTTCCTGATCACGGCCAAATCAAAATAATACATAAAAATTTAGCCTTTCCTGACTTTCGCATTGTATAGAGACACTACCAAATCTTTGTAAGTTTTTTATTCAAAGTAACAGTAAAAGTTATTTGGTGATTCTAAATACGATTTTTTTAATTCCTTAATTGGAAAATAAATTTATTTTTTATAACAAAGGATTTTTTCAAATATTCTTTATATAAATGTAGGTATTTGAAAAAAAATTATAAATTTTTCAATAAATTATAAAGTATATCAATGAATATGGAGCGAAAGAAAATTTTAATTCCCTGTGATCAATTGTCTCTGACGCTATCAATGATGTATTAAACTTTATCCTCTATTACAAATCCATTTGGCAAATTCTATTAGAAATCCATTCCGTCTAAATCCAAACAGACGCGAAAAATTTGTGTAACTACGTGTCATTCTGTCAGCTAAGATTACAGCACGAATACATCTTTTAAGCCGCTAAAAGAGATGTTAATTCTATACACACGGGGCTTTGTCGGGATTTCGGGCGAACGTTTCACGGGGTATACACAAACATACACACCGACACATTGTGCAAAAGCTACTTTCTCCAAAATAGTCGCACGAATTAGTTGTTTCCACGGGCAATTAAAATTAATTTCAGTCGCCGTGACGCGCTCGAAAAATACACACGCGCGTGGCAAAACTAGTTTACGTCTAGTTTCAAAGCCAAGATAGACGCTATTTTCACTTCCTCCGGGCGCAGATGTGTAATGTATTCACGCGCGATTCGCGAACTGATATATGCAGAACGTCCAAGGTGGCCCAGCTCTCTTTTGACAACGGGAATTTTTTTTTTTTCAAAGGAGATGGGAGGATAATTAAGTGTAAGGTGTGTAGAGATAGGTGAGTCTTTAATTTCGGGCTTGAATTAAGACAATAAACCCGTTTCTTTGTATTGTTTATACATTACTAGGTTAATCTTATACACCTACTTTTGTTTTAATCGTTTTTTTTAATGTTAATGAATAATTTTATCGAAAAAAGTTCATGTAAATTAATATGGTAAATATATTGTGGCATATAGTCTTGAATTGTTTAATAAAATAATGAATAAAATAATGTCGTGCTCTATGAATTTATTTACAAGTATGTTATATTTTATTCACATTTTATCTTCTTGTATATTCAATGAAAAATGCAAGGCAATTTCTGATATTCGATAAGAATTTATACTACACAGTTTTTCAACTGAAGATAAGAACACAACATTATGCGTATAGTCTGGAATCAAAATGAAATATAAAAAATATGCTTTCGTTGAAAAATAAAATATAATTTTTTTATTTACCCCTCAATTAATTCATTTTTCCACAGTATTAAAATTAGTGTATACGATCGCGTAAAAATTAAACTACTTTCATTTCCCATTTTCAGCACTTTGCACAAACCCATAAGAAAAATTGTTATTGGCACCAAAACGAGCACACCTATACATCCTGACCAAGCTCATTCATAATATATTCTTTCTACACTTCCTATAGACGACGATTTCGAGAGTTTCGTTAGATTTGTCACGAGCACACTTTTAATCACCGACATCATCGATGAACTCGCGCGCCGATGATTTACCGTCAAATCCTCGCTATAAATATATATAGTAGAGTGTCTACGGTAGCCTCGCCCGTTTGGGAAACGCGCACCTCTCGCGGCACAAATAATTTATTCCCATCGAGAAAGCGGGACTTTATTGCCGCTACTACGTTTAGCCGCGGCAGCTTCACGTAAGATTGATGTAGGTAGTATCGATGAGGATTTTGACGGATCGATATATATGTCCAAGCGTATATAGATTTTTTTATATCGGTATGTGCGTGTGTGTGTGTATCGTAAAGATGATATTTTACGAGAACTGCGAGCGATTATGAGTGTCGTATTGCATGTTTAGCACCTGGATTAGTCGTGCAGACAGTAATAAAATAATCATCACTTTATTTGGGATGGGTGAAGATCGGGCGCTGTGAAGATCGAAGAAATGGTTGTTTTTGTAGCGGATGAATGTAATTGTAAGATTAATGGTAGATGATAATATTCTATATTTGATATGTAAAAGTTCATGCAGCATGTCTGTTAATTAAAAGTAGATCGTATATCAGCTGATTGCGTAACAATTCGATATGAGTATAGTCTTGAGAACTATATTAACCAATCGGAGAACATTACGGACATGAAATATTAAAAAATCGATACGGATATCGATTAAGGAATCAATAAATGATGATGGTTGTGAAAAAGGTAGGTCGTATAAAATGAGAAATAGAAATGGTGAAATTTAAAATAAACTTAATAAAATAACTTCGTATAACTCTAATAGTATAATACTAAATGTTAAAACTTGAGATGAATTTCTTAGCAATGGATTAATCAGTGAGTAATTCAAGCCTTCAACTCTCATTGTTCACTGTAGAGGATATTTTTGTACATATAAGATTCTTATCCATATATTAAGTGTAATTAATATGTTTAACGATGAATCATATTACCAATTTCACCTAACAGCGAAATCGACTTTCTATATACTTACCTGAAATGTAGATCTTATTAATCTTATCAGATAATTTACTTATTGTTATGACTAATTTATGAATTTCTATGAGATCATTATTATAGCTACTTTAACGACATTCGGCGGTAATGATAGTCTAGTCATCAGAATATTATTTTTAACATTTAGATAAAGGTATTATTTTAGATTTTGCCTTATTATGAATCACCAGTTGAATTGAGTTTCCAGAAATATATAATTTTGGAGTACCGCGGCTTCATTATGATAACAAATCAGAAATCAATTATAAGGCAAACCACTAAATTTATCATTATATGAATCGTCTTTCCACGTAACGCTGTAACGAACTCGCACATTTCCTATAATTACTAAACCATAGATATCTATTGCATTTTTTACAAAATTCTAACAAATATGATAAATCAATAACCATCATCCACTGACATATCTCTTCTATACAACATTCATGCTATCAGAATATACAGCGACCGCGCGATCAAGATCTACACGTCTCAACTCAGCGAAATTGCAAAATTGACGCCGCGTAATCCCCATATATATATACTTAACCAAATCACCCTTAAAAACGCGCCGGCAATATGTAATGCGCCGATTACATCTTATACATTTGAATATTTCGTCAACGCACTTCTCCTCGCTTAAAATCACCGCGCCAAAACCACAATCATACGCATCGGCATCCACGAGGAACACGGAATAAAAGAAAAAGCCTCGACGCGCGCGCATGCATGCACGTGCATCAGGAGAGTCCGCGACTGCACATATAGCGAGGGAGAAGAAAGGGGAAGCATATATATATAATGTGTATATGCGTTCTCTCTCACTTGCGAGTAAGGCCGCCTCAGGCTCAACTTTCGCCTCCTCTCGACACACGTCGCTGTGTCTTCCTCCTCTTTGATGCTCCTCGGTTGGTACCGTTAATGCACTTCTCCATATATGTCTGTGTATGTATGTGTAAACATACACATATATATCGGTTGGTGTGTAGTATAGTCTAGTAGTTTCGATGCGCGAGCGAAAATCCCATAATGCGCGCGCTTCGCTCGCCGGTATATGAGGTTGCGAATTTTCGTTCCATCTCTCACTCCGCGCGCGCGTCTTTGGATTTCCGTTCTTTGTTCGCGCGCGCGCGTCGTGGTAGCTGTGAATTGAAGATTTTAATGGAAAGTAAAATGCGTCGTGAAGTAGTTCTTTTGTAAAGTCGAGAGCTATGTTAGAATCAATGAAAGTGCTTTTAATATATTTGTTTCGTTATTGTTATCTGCACTATAAATCGATGCTTGAATAGGCAATATAAAAAATTTTAATATACTTTTAGAATCGATCGACAAAAAAATTACTCAAACATTCCGAGAAGCGGTAGCATCTTTCGATTATATTTGTATTTCTGCTTACCGTTGAAAATTTTTATCATCATGTTTCAAAGAATTGCAATTGCAATTGCAATTATAGTTTTTACAGTTTCTATATACAAATTATTTATCTAATCTCGCTTCATTAATCTAATTTCTCGATTGTTAAGGATAAATTTCTAACAATAGTCTTTGTACATCACTCTTTATAACGTGTTACGAAAAGTGGCGAAAAAAAAGAAAATCATCGATCGCGCAACACTGCGATATATATATTGTTATGTAAATATACCGAGGTACAAACCACCGCAACATCTAAATTCGTCAGATTTATAAAGAAAATAAAAACTAACTAGCCGGCAAGTATACAAGCAGCGCGTTTCCTGATATTTTGCATAATTGAATACGCTAATAAAGGCGCGCGCGATTGCTTGACAAACATAAAGAAGCGCAGGTATATCTCGAAACCACTTCAGTGGCCGTTTGCGGTGATGTTCCACGCGCATCATATACACACACGCGCGCGTGTCGCGCGTCTTCTTATTACCCAGCTTATATCCCTCCTGGTTATACTTACTCAAAGCATATATATTGACCGTAAAACTGTTTGTCCTTTTAAATATTTGCCCGGGCATTAGCCGCAGCCTGTCGGTCCGTCTGACACCTACGTGCTAATTTACGGGTTATTCTTCTATGGTGCATGCGTATAATGTAAATATGCAAACTTTGTATGGATTCGTGTATAGGATCTGACTACTGCAAGTCCTTGAGATTAAATGTCGCATTTGTTGTTGTGCGGGCTCTGTTGAAATTTTTACACGAATGTAACGTTTAAAATTTAGTTGATGTGTTTGCTTTTTAATGCATATAGGGATAGTAAAATATAAGCCGGAGTACGGATTATTAGGTAATGGTTTTTAAAGCAGCTTTTTACGAGTCTGAATTTTTGCGCTTAACAATAAGGAAAATAACGGATAAAAGAGCCATACTTCCCAGCTGAAACTGTTTATTCATTCGCAACCGGAAGAAAACGATAAAGAAGCCATTTGATTTAGTGCCGTGTGCTAAAAACGATGCAAATATATGTACAATTCCAATGTTTTTCGTTTTATTTTTGTAAAGAGAAAGCTTTATGTTACTATCAATTTTTGGCGTATCGCGTAGTTTGCGTGTCTTTTGTGACTTTAATTCTAAACACACGGAAGTTTAAGAAAACAGAGTAACGTGATAAATGTTATCTATACAATATTTTCATAATGAAGCTAAATATGTATATTATAGTTTCTTAGTAAAATTTTTCGAATATTTCAAGTATTTCATCTGGAATTTTCGATACGATAAGTCTCAGTTGAATCTGCGAAATTCCAGTAATTTATTTATAACTCTGTTCAGGGATTCCCGGTTTTTCTTATCGATACTTATATATATTTGTTTGCCACATCTCAGCCATGGATCTGCGATAATTGTTATTCTCTTGCAACCTTATACTACTATACGATTTATAGAAGTTTCTTCTTCTGCCCTATTACAAATAAAAGTTTTCTTACGTTTAGACAATTCGATCCTTTCAACAAATACCGTAATCCTATATGACTAGAATTATCGAGCCACATCGTATTTGACACAATGTATTTTATAAGATGGCGATATCGATAATTTTATCCAAAGTTTAATTTAGAATATTTGATCGATCGATCTTCTATTTTTATCACAAAATGATAAAAATAGACAGCATAAGAATACCTTATATAATGACTTTTGTCCTCATAAATATCTAATCTAAGAGAATACGCTAATTGAGACGAGAATTTAATCGGCGTTTCAATTGTAACATGACAAATCGCATTACTTGTGTTTCTATCATAGAACCAAAAGACAAAATTATGCACAATACACTACTAACATAATATAAACAATAAAAATGTCAAATTCTTCGTTGCTGATTAACCCCTAATAATACCTTCACAACTTTTTAATTCTATTATTACCAAATTACCTATTCCACCTTTAAATTATTAAGTTATTTCCCGCAATATCTTCAACTCTTAAGTACAACATTTTAACATCCTCTTCAACCCAAACCCGCCCATTTAACTTGTAGCTCCTCTTCCTCCCAAAGAACACCCATAGGAGAAATAAAATCGCATCAGACATACTCTCACCGCGAAAAGCCACGTTAATCCTAGCAAATCTCATCATCATCCTCGACCAATCATCCTCCTCGTCGCTCCAATTACTTCCCACCACTATACCTTCACTGTCCGGTGATAGTACACGCCGTACACATAGCCACATCGCTCGGGGAGAGTTCGCTCGGCCGCTATCCCCTAATAAACGGCTTATGTCACACGCGGAAGCTGGCAACGCTGGCCATCCCGCGCTCGCTCGCTACTTATACTCTCCCTCTCGCGCGCGATTACGCAAATTGCTTATGGGAAACGGAGCAACAGCAGCAGTAGGTATACCTACGTGTATACGCGCTCGTTGCGCAAGCGAGGACGATTTCTTGGAATCTCTCTTAGAGAGGGAGAGAGACGGTCATTGACGCGCGCAGGTGCGCAGCAGCTGACCCGCGACCTCGTTTTTGGTACTATATAGTTGGATAGGTATATATATGCGAGAGGCGCGCAGGTTTAACGACGTTGAGTTTAGAGTGTAAGGTGATGACACTGTGCGCACCGCGAGTGTGTGTATTAAAGGTAACCCTTCGAGCGTATACGTATATATAGAGAGAGGTATATATATAGCATCGTTAGGGGTTTTGTAGGTCAGAACTTTCTGCAATTACAAAACTGAAAGTGAGGAGAGCTATACCTACGTGGAGCGCGGCTAGATCTTGGAGGAGAGAGAGAGATTTGTATTATGTACGTGGTTTCGCGCGGCTACCGAAATCGTGCCGCACGGCGTTTTCAAAAGTCGCGCGCGCGCCTCGAGTGTTGATTTATGCTAATCGTAGATATGAGCGATGAGTCCACGCGCTTGTACTAATGGATAAATTATTCGAGAATCGACTGACCGAGTTTATTTTTTTCGGTCTTGTATATTAGAAACGGCGATGATCTTTTTTTTTTGGAACACTTGGAGTTTTGACATTTGGAAATCTTTGGGGTTTCATGAAAAATTGAAAAACGTTTTTTACAACATTGATGTCGTGGTGGCGTGAAACGAATGTGGGATATGGTTTTAACAATAAATCTCGATGACGGTCGCATTTCTCATGTTGCATGGTATGGAGGTTACGTTCTATAGGGCGATTCTATAACGTTTCATAACGATTTCAAGAAAAGTTGATCGATAACTTTGCCGGAGCAAATGTTTCGTTGCAAAAGAAGCTGACTCTACTTTTAACGTTTCAAAGTTCGCTGTGCGAGAGATGTTCATTTGATTTCTAGGCGTATAGTAACGAAAAAGAAAGCGATTTGTCTTTCCTGCTTTCTACACGAAGCTTTGGAGAATCATCTTTGATATTCAGAAGATAGGATAATGGGTACTCGACCATCGGAACGTTTGTTTGTTTTTTAGGTGTGGAGCTTCTTCAAGTGTAATGTATTATACAAGAAACATTATATTTATTGATTTGGTATACAAGGCTGTATAGCATTTGAAACAATAATTTTTGTATACCACACGCTAATTAAATATTGATTAATCAAACATTAGTAAGTATGTTTATATAGCAATACGACAAAAGAATTCTTATTTGTGTTTTATTCTTGGCAATCGTACTACTCCATCGCTTTTACAAGATAGTCATGTAAATATAGAAATATTGTTACTATATAACGCGATGAGCAAGCATTATGCCAGTGTGATAAGAAGTTTTCCATCCAGAAGCCTGTACTTCCCTGGATCGGCTGAAATGTGTATTATGTATACAATCTTGCGCTCGATTTGTAGAAGAATTTAGTTGTCCACGCAACAGTGAATCTTGATGACACGCAGGATACCCGCGCGAAATCAGGTTGCTGCGGGGAATTTTGCTGCGACACGCCTATTGAAAGATATGCAATCTTGTAGTACAAACAACGCGTGTTGCTTTTCTCTCTTCTCTCGTTTATCTCTTGATATTATGAAGAAGAATGAAATTATGTCATTTGTTGAATGGTAAACGATTATTTTATGTTGCTTTCTTTGTTAACTATTAATTATTATGAATGGACAAGTTACTTAATTTTTCGATTGATAAATCTTTCAGTTTACGGATGAATGAGTAGTAGTGATGACAAGTATATCTAGATTAAGATTATAAAGCAATATTGGACTCTCGGCTTTAAGAAATTCAATTATAGAAACATAAAAAGTTTTGTAATTGTCTTCAGTATTTCATAATATCCTTTATTCAACATATAAGATAGGCACACAGATAATTGATTTCGCGTTTTTCGCGTTAAAATAAAGTTGTAACTTAAAATCCATCGACAGAATTTATTCAGATCTGATTAAATCTAAACTACAGCTCAATGCTCTCTGAAAAATCACATAAACTCTCTCTCATCTTTGAGACAACAATGTGTCGGCAACGATAACAAGGCATTAGCACGCAGCTCGCCTACACAAAGCAGCACAATTTTCACGGGAATATCGTTTTGCACATACACATCGCGATAAAATCGAGCGGATCAACGCGTCGAATACCACATATTATATATATTGGTACCAACACGGTGCGTGTATATAGCCGCAGCGAAAGCCGCGAGTGGATTGTTAACGATTCTCGCCGCAAAGATGCTCGCGCGCACCTATAGGTATGTGTGTGTATGTACCTACCTACACCTATAGCTCGTGTCATAACCCAGCACCGGCGTACTCTCACGTGCTGCTGCTTCGTGTTGCGTGGAGAGAAGTTAAATGAATTTTCCCCGTGGGATGTGTCGCGGCGCAGTGATGATGACTATGGGGCTATGGTGTACTTATTGAAAATTATCATTCTCTGGTGCGGAGATGATTGGGTATTAGCGGAATTTAGGATTCGTAAATTGTTTTAATGGGATTTTCAATGATGTCGGCGGTGTTATTTACTGCCTGATGAGCTGTACACCGATGGTTAGCCGTCATACAAGAGATGCGCGGTTTTGGTTGGGTGTGGATAGACTGAGTTTCAAGTATTATATATAAGATTGTTATGGATTTAGGGGATACGCAAAAATTGATGCTTTATTGTTATTTGAGTATTTCATTCTTTGAATTACTTTTGTATTAATGTATTCAATCATCATCTCGAAGTATTTCAATACATTCATTAAAAAAAAAAATTACATTTTTATATTTATCCGCTTCTTTAGTTCGAAGCGGTACTTTCAGAAACCTATTTTTTACCAGCAGCAATAACAGAAACCAACAATAACTCCATCATTCCAAAACGAGAGAGAGAGAGAGAGGGAGAAGAAAAAATCCTCACCAATAACATTCCTCTGAAAGATGCCTAATCGGCCGCTCGTCGCGGAACGCTTTTAAACATTCGACTTTTCGCAATAAATCCGCGCGCGGCCGTAAATCGCGCGGCCTGCGAGAAATGTGCGTTTCTTCTCTCCCTCTCTCGCGTCGCTCGGAAGCGTGTGTAACTCGGTAACAGCGTCTCCTCACGTACGAGAGGCGAGCATTGCAGTCGTCGTCGTATAGTCGCGGCGGCGAGCCATCTTCCCGTGTAGGTAATTATCACCGCGGCATGTGAAAACTGGAGAAACGCTTCCGGTTAGTCACGCAAGTCGCGTGAGCGCGTGCCTAGTGTAAGGTGTTTTATACAGCTTGACGGCGCTCGCTGAAAATGAAAATAGTTGCGATTACTTAGTGGCGGGACGAGTTTTTCTGATCGGATATGCCACGGTTGATGGGATTGTTTGGCTTTTTGTGGGAATGTTTTTTTGTTTTAGGGAAGATTAGCGGGAGGATGTGTTGTGTAATAGTTTTGGGTAAAGGAGTATAGAGGATTTTAAAAAGATTTGTGGTTGATAATGGAAAGTAAATAAGATGTTTATTTAATTTGACGAAGTGGCTGAAATTTTCATGAAATTTTAGATTATATAAATATTTTTTCGAAGGACATTAGCTTAATCTTTGTTCCTATTTTTCTTTAATGATCATTCAAAATAGAGTTTATAACTAATCTTTCATAATAAAAATATTTTATGAAATTAAAAGATAAATTTATGTGAAAATTCTACTCGAGTCAAATAAATATTGAGTTATTGATACGATAAACATTTTAACTTTCTTTTACTTATTTTTAATCCGTATTATTTACACCAAATGGAAGATCAAAAGGCATTTAAATAATAAGATAAATTGTAATGAAATTCGTA
This sequence comes from Torymus auratus, assembly GCA_900474315.1. Classification (NCBI taxonomy): domain Eukaryota; kingdom Metazoa; phylum Arthropoda; class Insecta; order Hymenoptera; family Torymidae; genus Torymus; species Torymus auratus. The sequence continues at coordinate 26,565 of UXGD01001470.1, forward strand.
ATGAATTTAAATACGATACGAAAATGCTATTTTAATCGAACCATAAATTAAACACTACATATCATCTGCTTTATATACTTCATTAATAAAATGACACCTATCACGTGAAAAATTCCAAAAAATATAAGAACGTCATTAACTCCGTGCTACACCCCATCAATCAGACCAACGAGACCTAGATTAAGAATTCTAACCACTTGATCGTCGAGTTATGCCGGCATCTAACCGAGAAGCTATACCAAACAAACAAAAAAGAATCAAGCCGAAAACGAGAAAGTACTTTCGCACTCGAAATCGAGGCGCCGTCTGTTTTTAGAAATTTCATCGCTCGCACGGACGCGTTCGTTCTTTTTTTTTGTCTAATAAAAATTTGAAAGGCGCCGCCATCGTCGTCGCCATCACGAGGAGGAGGAAGAAGAAGACTCGAAGCAGGTTTGAAGGCGAAAGGTCGATTTTAAGGTGAAAGGAGAAAGGGATCTCCGCGCGCGTGAATCTCCGCGGATGAAAATCGCCGTCGAGTGATTTCTGGAAAGAAGAATTGAGGAGAGCGACAACCTTGCCTCGGGCGGACGATGACGAGCGCGCGTTGATATATTCGGCGCGGACCGCGACTCTGCGCAAAGGAGAGAAATCTTTCGCCGCGCGGCGTATATCGGTATAATGGGTAATTACGAGCGCCTTGAAGATATTCGCGCGCGCGCGTGCGGGAATACAGCTCTTTCTTTTTTTTTTAAATCGGTATATAAGAGTATACGGTTCGGTAATGAGCGGGAGAAGATTGGTAGCTGTCTTGGGATTTCGGCAGAATCGCTGATGGTTTAAGGATCGATGAATTATTTTTTTTTTCTTCTTCGTCGTTCCTTTCATATATGACACTTTAGAGAAGGCTATATAATGCACTGGCATCAGTTGGATGTAACGCGCGAGCGCAAGCGAGCCAACGTGTTGGCGAGTTACGCCAGTGGCGTGATTTTTTTACGAGGGCGCCGAGCACGCGCGCACCGGCCCAGGTGGTTTACGAAGTGCGCACTGTTGAGTAAGAGCGTGTAATAATGTCCCGAGCTATCGTCCGCATTCTCACCTAATCTCGCGCCTCTCAAAGCAACGAAGATTGCACCCGCGGTCTTCCACACCTGAAACACTTTTGATGCGCGCCTCTATATATTTCCCTCTAGGTACTTACCTTTGTTAACTTACATGTGCAACTTGCTTTGTGAATTTTCTTTTGTCGTTGTTTAGCGTTGTAGTGTAGTTGTACAAAGTGAGATAATGTATAATTTTTGCGAAAGTTAGATGATTCTTCGGAGATAGACCAAAAAAAAACTGTATAGAGGTTGAATGCTAATATTGTTTTCTTTTAATTAACAATGCGCAACGGTGACGAGTGTTACGTAACTTAGGGGTTTTTTAATTTTATTCTGAAGTGTGTGTGTGTGCACTTATACTCAAAATATCAAGTCATTGCACGTATTCAGGTCAGGTAACCTTCAAGGCTGTCTCAGCGGCGTACAAATATTTTCGGTACTTTGTCCTTGTGCTGCAGGCAAATAAAATAATGAGCGATTCGTGTTTGTGTTCATATGGTCGTTCAATGATGTACGAAAATTATGCAAAATAATTGCATTTTGATTGGAGTATTATTTCATTTGGGCAGGCTCAGCTTCTATTATCGTACAGACTCTTCCCTTGTCTTCGCTATTATTATGAGCACTAAAGAAAGCTTTAATATTTTAATTACCGATAATTAACTTTTCATGACTTAATTTAGACGTGAATTTCGCAAGTGTGAGAACATTTTATGCGCTATTCGTTTTTGCAATCAAAACATGATACTATTTTTGGATACGAAAAGGCATTTTTATGTAAGTTTTATATCATCCGCAACACATTACATCATTAAATATTTATTTTGAATAAACAGGAAACCGTCGAGTTCCTAATTTTTAGCTCTCCCACACTCAAGAAAAATCTCCTCTTTTACTCTAAAATCATTAGATAATGCTCGCTTGAAATTTGAAAAATTCCATGAAAGTAGGGGTTCGAGTCGCCTGGCCAGTCATCCCGGAAAACGTACACTTCACAGGCAACGGAGATCGCTACGGCTAGATTCTCGCTCGCTCTTTCTCTCTCTCTCTCTCCCGCTCGTAATCGCAATTCTTACACACGGCCGTACAAAACGATCATCTCCCGTCTCTCGGGGCTCGCGTGTGCTCTCTCGCACTTTCTTCGGCCGCTACGACCTTAGTCGGGGTCATTCGCTCGCAGCTATACGATCGAGTTTCTCCGTTCGACGTTACAGTGCCCGTGCAACGGCTTGCAAGATTAGTATTATACTGCGATTGAAGCCTTCCTTTTTCTTTAGGTGAACGAGTGATGTTGCTTGTATTACATTAGATTAATTATAAGACTAGACGTGAGTTTTTGGAAATCGTTTAATATCGTTTCGAAGAGGTTTTACTTCTCTGACTGACAGAGAATCATCTGCTTTAAGTTAAGATAATAAATAAAAATAGTTTCGTACAATGCCAAAATATTTATCACATAGAGGCAATTTGAAGATTAGATTGAAAATTATATTTTGTAGTACCTAAACATGAACATACTTTAGAAACACCTAATTGTACATCGCGTCGGTATGTGGATGATTAAATTGATGAAAAAAAACAGTATATAAAATTATAAACGTTATAATAACTTATTTGGTTTCCTTCCAATATTTATAATGGTTTTCAGAAGCTGATTGTACATATTTTTTTTGCCTAGCAGGCCGAATATTGTATTTTCGGCCTTGCTAGGCAAAAAAAATCGTATAGGTACGCACCATGGGAGTAAATAAAGAATGCCTCAGATCGCATGTCTGTCGTATCAAGAATTGATAGGTAATAAAAGCTTTGATTACCATTATAAACTTTAGCTCAAAAAATCATCATTGTATTTATGAAATTTTCCATTCATGTTTTTTGGAAATATAAATAGGTGAACAAACAGGACGAAAGCAGCATTTGATTCCTTCTTATATTTTATTCCCGCAAATTTACTATTTAATTCTACCATATGAAAGTATAAAGTACTTTATTCACGTCTCCACTATAATAAGCACACTTTATAGCCTGAAAAGCGCATTTGCGGGGATAAATTAAATTTTTATTAATAACTAAATTTTTTATTTGATGAATTTGATTAAAATAAACTTTCAAGTCTACGAAGTCCCCACAGTGGAGCTAAGAATAGAGTCGACTTTACCACCGCGTTGCATAATGTACACCCATCCTTGATGAATTCTTGCCGAACGTGCTGCTCAGTTTCAAAATCCTTCAATCTCATTGGACAATTGAGTGTAACCATTAACCTTAAATTGGAATCGGCCAATGGGATTTCAGGATTTTGAAACGGAGCTGGCAGGTTCGGCAAGAATCTATCAAGGATGGGTGTACTATTATATTTGATAGCAACGTAATTTATAAAAATTATGTCATGATACCTTTATGTAGTAAAATATCATCTATATCACAAAAAAATCGCAAACTGTAAAAGGTCGTAATAAGGAAATGCAACAAAATTCATTCATAATTTCTTTATTTTCGTAGTAATAACATTTTATTATACATACATTTAATGACTTCTACATATTTGAGTGAGACTAATAAACAAAACTAATAATGTAGCTTGGCTGGTGAATTCTTAGTAGGTTCTTTTGGTCTTCCTAAGGAACTCAATAATGATTTTATTGACCAAATAAGTCTACCAATCTCTTTTCTCACTTTATCTGCCACCTTCTTAAATTTTTCTCTTATAGGTTCTTCATTGTCACTTACGTATTTAATAAAGGATGATAATTGCGAGGCTGAAAAAGGCGTATTCTTAGATTCACGGTTTACCTTAGAAAATTTTACATGATTAGTTCCCACCTGTGTAGAAAATTGTTGATCTGATGTATCGTCCAATTCATGTAAGCGAATGCTAGGTATATTCGATTCTCTTTTAGTTCTTTCAGCAATCCTGATTGAGCCAGCGCCTTGTACATTGTCATGATGAGATGATGTACCCTTTAGGTTAATGGAATCTTTCAAGTTTCGAAGTTTACCCTTCACTCTATCTCTAGCTGAATACCTCTGTTTATCATGAACTGTGTAACGCTCAGATCCAGATTCAGACCAATTATGTTTAATTTTATTTCCATGTGAATGCTGGTTGCGGCGAATATCATGGGATCCAACTTCAACCTTCAAGTGATCAAGTGATCGTTTAATTATATCTTTTCGTACGGGATGGTCGTCCACGGATAGATGTAAACTATTAGTACCAGATTCTGACAAATTATCGTTAATTTTAGCACCATGCTTGTTGCGCCGAATAGCATGGGATTCTTTAATATGGTGTTTAATATCATTAACATCATCTTTAACATGGAGATTAATACCTTTAATTTCTGACTTCAAATGTCCAACTTTACTCTTAATTATGTCTTTGAGTGCAGGATAGTCTTCCACGGATATATGTAAACAATTAGCACCAGATTCTGACAAATTATCCTTGACATTACCGCCATGCAAATGCTTGTTATGCCGAATAGAATGAGATTCTTTAATATGATGTTTCGTGTCACTAACATCATCTTTAATGTGTTGATTAACGCCTTTAATTTCAGCCTTTAGACCAGCAATTTTACTTTTAATTATATCCTTAAGCAAAGGATGACTTATCGCAACTCCACCGTGAGTATGGTGATCTGGGCGGTTATGTCCATGAGTATGCTCATGTGATCCAGAATGGGTATCTGTAACCTGACCATGAGGTCGATGAGTAGTTCCGTGCTGTGGTGACTGAGTTGTATCCTTGTCGTGAACGTGGTCTTTGACCGCCTCAATATCACCTTTGATCTGGTCTACTACACCCTTGATGCCGCCTTTCAGGTTATCGACTTTTTGTTTAATAATTCCCTTTAGTGATAAATCAGTGTGTTTGTCGGTATCATCGTCATGCGATTCCGTATCCGTCCAGGTACCTGTAATGCCCCCCGCTCCAGGGCGATGATGTGAGTGCGTTGGTTTACGTGGTCCAGAATGAGTAATGGTAATACCGCCGTGAGGATGAGTTTCTGGGCGGTTATGTCCAGGAGTATGCTCATGTGATCCAGAATGGGTATTTGGAACCTGACCATGAGGTCGATGAGTAGTGCTGTGCTGTGGTGACTG
>UXGD01001471.1:0-34540 GCA_900474315.1 Torymus auratus
TCGTGGCGGGTCCTCTCTAAAATGGAAGAAATCGATTTAGGGTGACTTCACCAGTGAATGAACGAATAAGGAAATTGTAACTTTTGTAAAAATGGATTAAAAGTAAAACCCTTTTGAAATTTATATCCTAAAATGTTGAAACTTTACGTCGGTGAGAAAATTTTTAATGAAGAATAAAAGTAAAAATTTTATTCAATAAAAATCTGTAAATATCTCCTAAAAACTAGTAAACGAACACGCAATCTTAGTATCAAAATACGTGTTACCGCAGTGAATAAATACTTAATAGCGGCGATTTCATGATTTTATTCTTAACAAGATAATTTCTTTTGTGCAGAATCTTTATATAAAATGAAATAAAAATTTTCAAGGATTCAAAAATTATCGTCGTGTTCGATAAACAACCCATAGAAAGCTTGATATTTTCATATGTTTCAAGAAAACGTATACAAAATCATTTCATACTTATCTAGAGAAACTACAGTAAATTTCCACGAGATGAGAAACTACCAAAAAAATCCGAACACTTCGCGCAAACCGCGCGATTGCACAAAGCCCCTGTCATGCGATCGAAGCAGCTTACACATAACGTGTAAATACGCCGTACTTGTATCGACGGGTACGTTATTCGTATATAGTGTAAAGAACAGAGAGAGGATCGAATGTTTAGAAACGACGGCATTGTTGCTTTGCTGACGGCGGAAGTGTTCTGACAGTGCGTACATTGTTGGATCGCCGCGTATACTATGTATATATTGGGAAACCGCGTGGCCCTGTTTGAAATCTAATTACCGCACGTGTTACGTTTTTTTTTCTTCTATGATGTGCGAATACATAAATCCTTGTGCAATACACAACAATACCGAAATATCGACAGTATTCCTCATTTCCGACAATTTTTCAAGCTCTCGTCGCGAAAAGAATCCATTTCGGGCTCTTAAGAAGTGCGCGTCGACAGCTGCCACATCATTTCCTGTGCGATTTCCACATTATATATACACGCGCAGGCGCGTGTGAGCATTATGCATGGAAATTCGGGCGCCCAGATGAACTCGGCCGATAAATAATTGCGCAATGTGAGCGTTTGTTTGGTGTTGGGAGAGTGTGGAGAGATGGAGTTGGTACGGTAATGGTTGTGAGGATTATAAGTATGAAGTGCGGATTATAAGTTGAGAGAATAATTTATTATGGATATAATCATAATGTTATTGGTGTATTGGACTAAAAATTGAAAAAAGTATATTTTGCACATAAAGGATAAAATAAGTCAGGTCAAAGTTTAGTGGAATTTGTGAAAGATCCTCTGGTTTTAATAAAATTAAATAAGATTTTGTACTTCAAATATCAACTACTACTCGATGTATGAATGTACAGAAACAGCAATACGAACAATGTTTTATATCAAATTATTAATAATCTCGAACACTACACTGAGAAAAAAGTTTCGGAAAAATTATTACTACACTTTCTGACGAAGCTACCACAGACTATATAAAAATCCAAAAAATTACCACACTACAGCAAATTTTATTACAATACTTAGAGTAAATTTATTTTCTTATATTTCTAGTAAAATTTCTCATAAACTATAACAATCCTTTGGATTTTTATCACTCTCTAATTGCTCTACCAGACCGTATAGTAATTTTTACAAAATAAACTTTCTTCCCAGTGTACCACTTTTTCATATCGCTCGCTACTTATTACACAACCACCGCGCAGTCTCAACAATACCAGCGCGGATGATAGATGAATTCGGCACCATACGCCGCTTAATCTCCCTTTAAAAAATCCTCCATCATTCGCGCAGCGCGCGAATAACCGCGAGATAAGGAAAGTGAAATCTATAATGCTTCCTTTTGAGACGGTAAAAAGCGCGGGGGAGGGAGAGAGAGAGAGATGATGTCACAGGCGAGTTATTTCGAGAGCCGAAGAATGTAAAAAAGCTATTTTGAGCGTGCGATGCTTGTTTATACGCGCAATATAATACCGTTGCGACGACTAACCCACGCGTCATGCGAGAGTCTTTCACACACGTACTTATACATACATCGCATAATCGATTTCAATGAGGAATTGTTCCGCAAGTTTTTTTTTTTGCATAATCTCTCTTTTCTCTCGCTGCATATTGTTTATATACATATACACACGAGATGTATTCTTTCATTCAACCGCGTCTGCGCCTTTTTATATGATTTACGTAATAATCGTTTAATATAACGATAATTTCCTGTTTTCGCATGCATATAATACTTTCGTTGGCTTAGTTGCTTGTTTCCTCCAATGGAGAACAATGTTTTGTTCTCTGATTAGGCGAGATTACATCCAACTACTTATATACACTATTGCGCTGCATGTACATACGCACATACACGCAGCATTGAGCTCAATATCCTATAGCTATATTGCAAAACGTGCTATGATGAGCGTTGTTCGTTAACTTTAAGGTCGAACACAGTAGTTTGCGGTTAGTTGCTTCGTCGTCCTACTTATTCATACCTATATGTTATGTAAACATTTTTCGCAAAAAAAGTGTGGCGAAAAAACCACGAAAAATAGCCATAATATCTCGTTTCTGCTTTGCAGAGTGTTGGACCGAAACACTGCAGAGTGGGAATTACGACGCGAAACAGGTTTCGTTGTATTTCGAAAACGCATCGAGAAGCGACGTGTATATGTTGTATACGTGGGCCACTCTGATTTGAATTTATACGCATTGCGTTCTATACGAATGACAGTGACGATGGCGGTTCAATGACAAGGTCGTCGAAAGCTTTTACGCAATCTGTGGTATATACACAAATATGGAGGATAGAGGGGTTCTCGAAATTGTAGATGCAATAGGCTGTGATTTCGATTGACAAATATACTCTATGTTAATGAATTTCTGTTCTGGTCATCGGATATTCCGATATTTGAAAAATAAAGTGCAAGGTTAAATTTAAAAGCCATTAATATTTATTTATCAAAAATCAAGCTCTATCCTAAACAAATAGAATTTTTCGTACAGACTTCCCTCTAAATTCACTCACATTTTCAACCAACTGCAAATTTTGCACTTACTCCATCACGCGCATATTTACTTACTCCAATTTATAGACGCTTCACCTTCACTTAGGAACTTCACCACACGATAATAACCCCACGATAATTCACCTCGAACCTCGCGCGCACCTTCATCTTACCCTTGAATATACATTCATCATCCCCCACTTGACCCTCGAATTTCTCCTCGCGCGCAGAATCGCGTATGCACGCGTTGTCGCGCGTTTATGACCGCTTGATGTGCGCGCGGGTTGTGCTCTTGTAGGACTTCGCGTGCGGCGCGCGGACAAGGTCGAGGATTATCCGCGCCCCGGACACTTTGATTGGCGCTATGATGGCCGGGGAATTTCGGGAGATTGAGTGGCGTTGTTGATTTTTAAGTGTGAATTCATTGGGTGTGAAAGCTGTTATTTGTTACTGGCTTTTTTTTATAGTTTTGAATTTTTGTAGTTGGCAGATGGCAGTAATGGCTTTGGTTTTTTATTATGATGTATAGCTGTGAATAAAGTATGCAGGTATATGGTTTTTCAACATTTTTTGTTAAAAGTTATTATTGCTCATATTTCTTAAATCATACTTTATTGCTCGTTTATATTTCGGCTCTTTTATCTGTTTAAGCATAGTATGACAATTTTTACTATGGGATGCATGATACTATAAAAATAATATGTAAATTTTCACATTGGTTATGAAATTTTACTATTGTTGTTTCTTAACAAAAAATTTTTCTTCTAAACTTACGTACACACATCTAAGTTTCCAACTATAAGCTTTCATATACATAATTCTTCAGGATTGAGTAAATAAATAAATAAAACATTTACCAACAGTTTGATTCCGACTACCGCAGTATAAAATATTTGTTTATATGGAATTACGATAATCGTACTGTTTTTCATTTAATTTATCGAACAATAAAGCACCTTTATATCCTCATATAGAATTCTTAAATAATGAATCGTATAATTTTATCGTTCACAATTAATCAGAAATATTTATTTACTTAATTCCCGACGACAACATATCGTCGAAAGCGCTCGAGGAATGCAACATTTCTTAGGAAATCCGAAAAGAGATGAATATAATCATGTTTATAAATAAATTCTTACCGATTCATTGACGTCGCGATGAATCATATACAGCGCCACGTCGACAAAGAATAATTAGGATCTACAAGACGCCGGTTGATTTATGAACGACGCCATAGAAGGATGATTTTCATGTTAATATATGTATACGTCTGTCATGTCTGCTAGTGTTGAATCGTAATTTAATTGATTAGGTCAAAATATTTTGCTGTAATAATTATGCCTTTTCATTGCAACGACTTCCGACACTTTTGTCTCTCCATCAAAGTCCATAGCTAACCCATCTTCTCTTTATTCCGCACTTTTCGAACGAAACTTGTTCCAAGCTATAGAAAAAGTGTATATAGCAAAAGTAAGCGATGAAAAATTTACTTTTGCGCGAGATTGCGTTTTCGCCAATTCCGCCTCGCTGCCGCTGTACCACAGCGCTAACGAATCGTAAATTAATTTTTACGAAAGAATTATACCTACTTCATAAAGTTTTGATTCGATTCGTTCGAACAACAAGTGTTTGCGCGCCTTTTATTCGCTCTCTCCCGCGGGGCAAATAAATCTAATGGTCTCCGATATATATACAGCGAAGTACGTAATGATCGAAAGGTATTTTCATTAGGAAGAGAAGAAGCATCGATATTTTTTTGTTATTTCAATGAAACACGGCTGTGCAAAATAAACATAACGTTTACACCTATAAAAAAAAAATATTTAAATATCGACCTTGACTGAGACCTTTTTTTTTCATCTCCCGCAATTAACTAATGACATAACGTACATGTACATCTCTCGGAGTGACTAATAATTCATCGCGTGTTCTCTTCCTCGCCAAAAACTACCCACTTCCGCAGTAAAAACAAGTTCACTGAACGCTCATCACATCCCAATTACATCATCCTCCCAAGGAGTTCGCACTCTAGACCCACAAATCATTCCCGAAAAAACCAACACTCTCATTAAAATTCCTCCCGTGCTATGCGCAGAACCACTCGACTAACCATAATAATTACCCGGAGAAAAATCACTCTTGCGTGTCGCGCTCTCTTTTTCTCTCTCCCCCTAATATACACACACACTTAAGGGGTTGTTTGGCCTCGGGGTTATTTTCGTCGACCCCCCAAGACGCCAGGGGAAACGGGAATAGAGAGGTGTTCGATAAATCGATAATACGGGGATCGGAGGTGTGTGCACGGTGTCCTGTTTAGGAACCGGTTGTGCGCTCGAAAATTGGGCACGTGTGTGTTGAATCTATTAATAATGCGTTCCCGAGCCGTTCGGCTGTCCTGCTTTGTGGGATTAGCCTGCGCGTGTTCGATTTCCGTTGGGTCTCTCTTCGGGCAACGGTTTTCCGAGGTTCTCTTTTTTGTTTGGAGGTGATCGTCGTACGGTGATGGAGTGCTGGAATGAAAGGGTTTCGGTGTACCGAAATGCGTTTGATGTAGCTGTTGTCCTCGTAGATTGTATTATATGTATGTTTGGCTTTTGACGTACCTATTTTAATCCCGGACTTTATGATGTTTATAAGGAAAATTTTAGAAAAAATATGTCGAAGCTGATTAAAAGTGAAGAGGTAGAAAAATGGAAAGTATAGGAAGAAGTCTCGAGGTATTCCATCTGCTGGGTATATATACTTTTTCAACTGACGTAATGAAGATTTATTTTCAAACGTGCACACTTGAAAAAATGTTCTGGTTTACGTAAATATTCTTATTCGTTTCGATAGTACTAAAAGAACTATCTAACTTGTGTAATATACTTAATACTTATTTAATGTTTTGTAATGTTAAATAATTCTTACTTACCTCAAATTGAGAAAATACTTGCAACATTTTTGCTCAATGTTGTTCAATAATAATATATGTTTGGATTAAATTGCTAACGTGTTAAGTGCGCAGTAAATGATAAATTGGCCCATATGTTCGCTGTGTTATTTTTATACCTGCATGAAAGTAACATTTTATGTATATGCTGTTTGTTCGCAACTACAACTTTAATAACAGAGTAGTTATACTCTGGTCTCAAATAACAACATTGCGCCAATAACAGGGCAATAAAAAAAATAACAATTTTCCCTTCTCGGTACACATTTTGTTTTATTGAAGTAAATACAAATTCGATGATGAAATCGATGAGGTATTTCCGGCTGTGAATTTCGTTCGCCGTTTACGCGGTAGCTCTAATAAATTTTTCCGGCCAATTATAAAAGACCTCGAGAGCCGAGTTTATCGATGCAGAAACTAATTACCAAATAAAAAAAAACGTTAATTATTAATATAATCATCGATAAAATCGTAATTTGACGTTGAAATATATCTCTCGCTTTTTTTTTCTTTCACGCTTTTATATAACAGTGCGCGCGGATCGATTTCTTTTTCACACCGGAGTCACATTTTTTCGCTCCAATTTGACTATTTATGACTTCTACGGAAACCTCGAATCTTCTTCTTCTTCTTTTTTTCGTTTGTTAGAGCGCCATGAAAAACCTAATTTGATGATATGGCGCGTTAAAGTCAAGCAGAATCTCCGAAGAAATGGCCGAAAAAAAAAGACGCTGAGTCACATTCTTTTTTCTCATAAGTTACACGTTTAATACGGTACTTTGTTTTGAGTAACTTGGCGTACAAAAAAATGTGAGAAAAAAAAGCAGTAAGGAATTTTCGTTATTAATTTATTCATTTAATAACGTTATTCATATAAAAGATTCCCGTAAAAACGTACTTAATTACGTAATTACATTCGGTACCTCCGTACTTAAAAATTTCTTGTTACTTGTACTTGTACATTTTGTAGAAAGGTCTCAGTTAAGTATGATATTACATTATCAACAAAATAATAATTGTACACTTTGAATCTTACATCGGCTCTGTGGTTAATTTCAACGCCTTAGATCTCGATCTAAAAACGAACTCTTATACACCTTTCACGATTTTAATCGTCTCTCGTCGATGAAAAATGGAAGGTAGCTTTTCTCCGCCAGTCATTTCATTAACTTTATATATATTGACCCATTTATACATTCCTCCTCGAAAATAAGTAACAGTTATATCGTAAAAAAAAGTTTTGACAAAGCCATCGCGCGATCGTGGTTTTACATCGATCGGTTGCATATAGTATCGAATTCTGAAAAAGGCAAACTCGATAATAAACGCGGTGTATGCGCGCGTGCGGCCTTTAAAATCGAGAGTTACATTCCGCGTATAATTGGCAATAGATTGAAAAGGAAGCGAGACGGCCATTAAACGCGCGCAACAATACGAAACGATAATCTCAATTTAATTTCATACGCCGAATTTGAATTTGCAAATGTATAATACATCGCCGACGAATGAGAGATCGTTGTCGAACGAATTTTTAGACCGTTATTATCACACTTCGCCTATAGCATAATATTGTAACCTTAAAAATCGTTGTTATACACAATTCTCAAAATCGATGACGACTATGTACCTAATCAAAGGCCCAAAAGCGCGCGTAAACCTCATTATCTGTCGAAAGCGGCAAACAGCATTTCGCTCGGCGAAAAAGAAGAGGCGAGGACGAGTAAGAGTATATATACGGGCCCGTCGGCGTGAATTTCGTGGAAGGAGGTTGCAGCTGCTGCTGTCGACATTCCACGCAGGCGAGGTTTCAGCGGTCGATCCCGCGCGTGGAAAAACCGATTGGGTTTTAACGCGGTTCTTGTGTCGCGGAGGAGTTTGGAGAGGCCCGAGGTGGTTTTATTTTATTTTAGAATGAAGGAATGAGAAGATAGTTGGCGGAGGAGTTATAGTTGAGAGAGTTGTATATAGTTTTGTGAAATGAATATTTTCTATTTTTGTGAACGTGATCCTGGTAGAAATATGTTAATCAATGGTTGGCGAACTGTTTCGTCAAATTTTAAATTAAAAACGGCACCCCATGATTATATGTTTCTAGTTTCTAGTTTTAAAATTTCGATGGTACAAATGCCTTATCATTTGATTAACATGCTAACAAACAAAGATAGTTTCTTTTCTACGAAGGGAATTCTCGTATTTATCGTTATGCACAGTAAGATATCAATAATTCAAATAATTTAATTTAATCAGCTTTGCCATCCTCTTCACAACTATATGAAAATTCTTGACACTATTATACATCAAGTTACGATGATTCACGACCATTTTTTTCCCCCAAATCCGTCAATAGGTCAACCGCAAATAAAAACCGCGACTACAAGTTGGCCCATCCGCGTGTATTAGCATCTGCGTCACCACCAATTCGACATTGATCCATCCTGGTACATAAATAGCCCCAGATGCTTATACTCGACCAAAAATCCAAGACACATATATATCCTCTGCACCACCAAAAAAAGCGAGACAATTTCTCAAACCTTAACTGCACTTGTATACACATACGTTCGTTACCAAAGTTAATGCGCCAATTTCTCACAATCAGCGGTAACGGATCACTGTCAAAGTCGAGCCTCGTCCCGAAAAACCCAGCTCGAGAAAAAACTATACGCCGCGCGGTGCACGGTGAAAGGCATAAATTAACGGGGTATACACACGCGCGCGCCGCCCAATTTTATATAGCGGTATATTTATACATCTCAAAATCGAATTTCACTATAGCAAGCGTGTGCGTTATATAAAATTATAAGTCCCTATGGGTTATTGCAACAGGCCGGAGATTTGTGTGATTTTCACTGGATTCTTCCTCATCCGGAAGCCTGTTGCGAAAGGAGCGGCGAAAGTGATTGGAGTTTATATAAAAATTGGGGAATTCGAATTCCGGCGAACGATAAGAACACATTTTTCGGTGGTTTTGGGAATTGAGAGGTTTTAAGAGTTTTGTGTAGCTTTTTGGTTTGGTATATAGTGGCATGATTTATTAGGCCAAGATTGTCAGAATTTAGTAACAGCGCATGTTGTTGTCCTCGATTATACCGGATTAAGGTGACCAGTAATGTGCGAATAATTAGTAAAAAAAACCCATTCATCCAGTAAAGTTAGGCGAAAAACCGTCTCATTTCAATACTATTCGATCAATCTTTTTAAATTAAACTTAATATATTTAAATACTTTCGAAAAGGAGTAGAAATTTCGATGAATTTTTAGATTATGTAAAAATATTGCTACGATTTTCAGTGGTCAAGGAACTAATAAATAAATTCATACGATAATATTTTAACCGTTTCGATAGCTCGGATGATATCTCTTCGGAATTAAAAAGGATTTACAGCTTGCTCGAGTGAAGACGAAGCTCGCATTTAAAATACTGTCCTTCAAAATCATCAATTTATTTCTTCAACTGGAAAATTAGGATAAAAGAAAAAACTGTTATTACAGGAATGAAAAATCCGCCTTCCCAATATCAATTCAACTGAATTGAATAAAAATCCGAATGTCTTTTTCTTTCAGCAACCAACGACACCAACAACCGCATTACCATTTCTCCTCTTCCCAGCACTTATATACCAGAACGTGCAGCCGGCGACGGCCGGCACGAAGCCAGCAGCAGCAGCAGAAAAACGCCTGGAGCCTCCTAATCAGGTGCTATATGCTCGCTGGGAAAAATGGGATGCTCGGCCGAGCGCGAGCAAAGTGCTGCTATACCGCCGTGAGAATTGCGCTAATTTTCCGTTCGACCGGGCGCCGAAGCGCGAGAATATGGGAAAATGAGAGGTCGCGGCGTGAATGTGCCGCATGAAGACGTTTGAATATATTTGGTAGCTTGTTGAGGTTCATATGGGGTTAGGGTTGTAGTCGCAAATAATATGCATGAAATTCTTTAATCCAAATCAGCATGTCAAATATTTTCCAAAGTTATATTTCAACGCTTCTGCTGTTTTACCGTTAGATTTTAGTATAAGCGAAGTGTATGCATGCATATATGGATAGAATAGAATTCCTCTAGGATTTACTGACACGGATAAGCAGATAAATTTGCGCTTACGTATACGGTATTTTAATATACACTTTTCTTGAAGAAATTATTTGTTCCAGTCTTCTTTTATCAATACTATATATTGCCGATATATTAAAGTGAATACTTTAACAATTCACCCGACAGAACCCACAAAAAATCAAAAAAGCCTTTTCAGCCTCCTCGGTATACGAGAGATAGCCTTTTTTATACACTCCGCGAGTACCACAGAACAGCGCGAACCTTGAGGTATATATATATACATAAACGTAGAGACCTTGCCGCGGGGGATCTCTTGAGATAACGATAAGCGCCTCTCTTTCTTCTATTCCCGGTGATGAGACTCTCCCGTGATGTCATGTAGCACTTGCGCAGCGAGATGATGATCATCGTTAGCCGCGCTTTGTAGCGGCGATTATCAGGTACGAGTGTGCGGTGAAAAATTGCGCTGATTTCGATGGTAAGTTCTTTTTTTTTCTACGTGAGGGTGATGAGATAGACGAGGAGCGAAAACTTTCTAAGTTTAGGGAATGTATAAAAAAAAGGGGGAAATTCGACATGTAGCTCGGTGGTAACAACTTTTCTCGAAAAAGTTGGAACGGTTAAAAGTGGGAAAACAAAACTTGAAGAGAGATTTCTTTTTTGAAAAAGGTCGTTTCTGCTTTTTGCACGTTGAATTATTTTAACACGGGAAATACGAATCTCGTTATAATAAGTTATAATAATTCTTTTGGTCGGTAGTTCTGATCACTTTTGTATTTGAAGTTTAGAAGTAATATCATCATTTTTCTGTATACATTATTTTAATATTTCCTAGTGATGTAATGATTCGACAACCTACATTACAAACATCACTATTATTGACATACTTTAATAATTGTTATTACATTTTTTAATACAGTAATTATAGTATTATATAACTTGCTGAAATTACACCGAAAATATAAAATTTTCAACACCCATTTCTGTACTTTTACAGTACATAGATATACGTCTGACGCATTCATACGACGTCTGAGGTAAGTATACGGAATACGCTGGATAATTTGCAGTTTTTCTGTAACTGATTTATATTTCTTATACCCTCGTCTATTTTTAATGTACTTTTTTTACTTATTACATACACACTTGCATTCATTTATGATAGCGCGCGGTTCTCGGTACGTCAAAGAATTAGCAAAAAGAATACAATAAATTTATATAATGCTCCTTGCTCCACAACCGCAATTACGATAAAGAGCAATTATCCGTTCGGACGTAAAACCACGCGGGCAACAATAAATTTTTCATAAGCCCGATGAATTTCGATCGCGCTTTGCTCGCGGCTAATAAATATTTCATAAAAACTCATGATATTACGTACTCTACGCATCCGTAATAAACTATACCCCGCAGTAAACAGAATTTCCAAGACTTTTTGTACTCGGCTCGACGATGATCGCAATTAAACCGAGCCACCTAATGTTTTTTTCTTCTCTCTTCTCTTTTACAGCCGCCATCTCCGAATTACGGCACTTTGAGTGTTGCTTACCCAACCGCGACGACGACGACGACGTCACAATTGAATTATTCCATTAGATTTCGATTTCGTTAATCCGCTTCACGCGGCGGCCGCCTAATTGTCGGTTTTGTAATGAAACAGCCCGCGTGAAAATGACGCAACGGCGAGCAGACTTTTTGAACTCGCGGTAATTCGCGCGAATACCGCCGCCGCCGCGTCTATCGTGAGTTATTGTTTTGAGGAGATGCGAAAGAGGATTCGATGGATATAGGCGAGGATAAATAAGGAAAGTAACGTTTAATAATTGATCTAACGGACGCGCGGGGAGTAATTAGGCTTGAAAGTTTACGATGGGTTGGTAAAGTAGCTGAAATATTGGGAAATTATTTCATTTTCTTTATGGTGAATAGTTTTTATTCCTTAGTTTATTGCTGTTGTTGAAAATGGGGGAAATTATTTTACGCCAGTCTTGTGTCTTTTGAGAAGTAAAAAGTTTAATAAAAATATCCTGAAAATTTCAATAATTCCATGATTTTAAAACAACACAAATGCGGCCAAGTCCAGATAATGAATTAATCTCTTATCCCTTTGATAATACGCTAAGAAAAGTGAATCTTAACAGTCTATTTATTCAGGCAGAACAAAAGTCTTGATCGCAATTAAATGCTGAATTGAATCTCAAAAGCATTGTTTCATTATACAACAATTAGCCAATTCAATATAAGGACTTACAGCAAAAATAAACCATCTCCAAAATCGCTTTTCATCTCATTCCAAAGCGCACATCGCAAAAGCGAACCCATAAAAGCCTCTCATCAGCGTCCGCGCGCGTCTTCCACTCCCATAAAACCAAAGCCCCATTACACCTCGTCTAAAAATACCCAGCGCTGCCACAACCCAGCGGCCGTCTAATATTAGCCCATCATTTGCACGGTCCGGCCCTTCGGGAAAAACCCGCGAACGCCTCCTTATATACCAGTTCCACAAAGCCGTGATAAAAACCTCTCTGTATATATACGCTCTTCCTCCGGTATATACGATTCGGGTCGTCGCGCTGCCCGCGCGAACCGGTCTAACAGTTTTCGCAGTGTCGGCAAACCAGTTTTTCGCGGCGGTGGTGGCTGCTGCAGCCGCGGCTGTTGCCCGTGAGGATGATGCTGGATTAATACACGCGCGTGTACGAGAGCGCTGGAATTTCGGGATGCTGTGTGTGTGTGGAGTGTTGGAAAACGGGGTTTTGATGCTGCGTTGCGTGTTGGTTGAGGACCGTTCGGATGATGAAATCTTTATTGTTGTGGGGAGATATTTTTTAACTTAGAAATTGGTTGGGTTGCTGTAGCTAGATGAATTATAAAATGAGTTTTCTGACATTATTCTGCTGTTTCGTAGATTACGACAAATCGTAGAGTATTTTTAGCTGTTTTAAATATTGTTCAAGTGGAAACAACAAGGAAAAGTTGATAATGATTGGTATTGATGCTAGAGGTAGGCTTATTATAATGATGATGAGTAAGAGAAGCATAAGCAAAGTAAGAAGTAAAAAGCTTCGCTTATACTTATGGAAGGAATAATGAAAATCATTTTCTTCTTCACGTTTCTTGCCTATATTTAGATAAATTGGTTGTTACAATTGAATAGTTTGAAGCCTAAGATGAAAATCATTGTAAAATGGGTGAATATTAGTTTTATATTACTACGAGAGAATATTTGATGATCTATGTCATCTATACATGTTGTTTGACTATGAGCTTATAAAATACTTCATTGAATTTAAATAAATTGCTCTGATTTTATTTCATTTAAGAATTTTAAGTTTATTTTGTGAAATTATTACTGTGAGTGAGGTATCTCTCTCAAACTATATTTCCTAAATTTGATTTGTTTCGTTGATATTTTTATAATAGATAAATTGCCAGTACTTTAAATAAAAGTCATAGTATAGTATTCTATCATTTCAAAGAAATCATGAAAATAACTCCAAAATTGCGGGCTTCAAGAACATTGTCTTAACGAGATTTTTGTACCAAGGTCTTGCAATATTCTTCGTCTCTCGGGTGTTAATCATTTTCAAGGGCTACTCGGAACCAGAATATAAATTAACGAAAAAATATTAACTTACGTGCCCATTAAACGTAATAATAATTTATTCATTATTATTCGCAACTTTATGTACTTTTTGTTTGTTTACAACTTCACGTGTAACGATCAAAATGGATGCTAGTTATTTTCCTTATTTCTTTATAGATTCTGATGATTAAGATTCAACCTTTTTTGTCTGTTATTGTACCATTTGATTGCCTTATGCCATCAGAACAATTTCGTTTGGATTCTTACGTCGCAACATAAAAGATACCTTCTCAAATTAACCAGCTCTTCACTTTTCCTACTACCAAACGAATCGACTTAAGTACGCCTCAGAAAAAAAAATGTAATTTCCTATAATAACCCTCTTAACTAATATCGCAAAGCGATGACAAAAAAAAGAAGAAGTAAAGTGCAGCTATTGTCATATCCATCAATTTATTGTGTAACCACACGTGTTAAAAGTATAAACTTCGGTCTTTCGTAAAATACTATCGAGCGAATCCGCGTAATTACCGGGAGCCAATCACTCGACAGTTTTGAAACAAAACTCGGCACCTCGCCTTCGCCATCAAGTGTCGACACTCGCGATTAATTATCACGCGCGACGACCAAAATTACTAAATTAACTCTTTTCTAAAAATAGCAAACGCCGTATATAGATGATAAGCAAACCGCACGGCTACAGACACTTCCGCACGTGTATATAACGCGCGAATGTGAATGAACTCAAAATTATACCGAGCGACCGAGAGAGATTTCTACTCCAGAATTTTCCAACTTCTCGAAACCCGCGCGAATTACAAGTGCAAACCGAAGGCGCGCGCGCTACAACGGTGTAAAAGAAACTCGCCTCTTCTTTTGCAACGAAGCGTTCGTTAATGACACACTGCAGCGTCGTCGTCGCCGCGCAATAAATTAGTTAACGCAGCAGCTGCGGTTGCAGCCTTCGGTGCAGATATTCTTTCGAGATATATAGACGACAAAGGGGAACCACGAGTGCGTCCTTGCGAAGGAGACACACTATCTGCTGCTGCTGCTGCTGCTTTCCTCGCGGTTGCGGCTTTCACCTCGGTTCGTTATCGGCGCGTGTAGTGAAGCGATTTGCATGGAAATCCGCGCCGGCTATTGTGTGTCGGATGGAGGTGAGATTGACGGTTGGTGAAAATGTTGGTGAGAGAGAGTTACGAGTGGGTTGGAGAATTTTTGGTTTCTGTAGACGGGAGTTGCGTGGTTCTATTATATACGGTTATAGGTTGTATATAAGATTGTAGAATGCAATTGTATGCACGGGGTAATGAATTTGCGTACGAAAATAAGATTTATGAGGAACAATTAATTTGGCAAATATCAGAGAAAATTAATAAATTTTGTATACAGCTACACCGAGAGAAAAAGTTTAGTAAAAATTGTTAATAATTTTGTAAAAAATGCTGTAGTTTCTCGTAAAGTCACCACAGATTGTAAAAACCCAAAAGATTACCAATACTTATAAGAAATTTTGTTATAGAAATATAGGAGTATTGTAAAATTTACTGTAAAGTATGGTAAATTTATGGGGTTTCACAGTTTGTGGTAGCTTTACCATACAGTACAGTAATTTGTCCAATGAACCGACCTTAAAATATAACTTTATATTTATTACGAAATCTAATTGTTTTTATCGAAATATTAAATTAAATTCCTCTATATTTTAAGAACGAAAATTTAGATTTAAAAAATCACCGGGGATCCACATGTTACCTCCCATTAAAAGAAAAGCAACGTCTATTACATATCACTAAACCACTGTATCTCTTAAGTACAAACTTAATTACAGCAATACCCGCGAAAAGAAGCGCACAACACACACACAAAGAGAGCTACTGCAGGCTGCTCGTCGCAACACCCCGTCATTGTTCTTGCGGGATGGCACAGCAGCTTTGCGCAAGGACCAAAGAAGAAGAAACGCCCGGCGATTTAATTTTCGGCTAATTGACAATTGCGACGCGAGGGGCGTCGTCTCTTTCTCTGTCTGCCTCTCTTAGCGCAAGAGGCGCGTCTCGTGTAATTGAATTTAAAGCAAAGGCGGTTTCGCTTCGTTCGCGGTGTCGTTTTTCGAAAAATAAAGAAGAGGGGGGAATGGAATGCGCCAGGCTTCTTGATATTAAATTTTCTTGATATAATATAAAATGAGATGTTTTATGGATGGTATATAAAGCTGAGACTCACCGTAATTCGAGGAGATTTCTTTTGAATCGTATTACTTAATTATATACACAAAAAAGCACATAGCCATAATTCTATAATTTTATACGGTATAACGTCAGTACCTGCAACAAAGAAATCGTATAAATTGGTTTTTCCACGATTCGTTATTTGTTCTCGATAAAATGCATACAGGAAATTAAACGAATATATATATAAACTGCGTTTCCAATGGTAATTTGTCTATATTGTGTAAAATTCCAATGACACGCGACAGTTTCTATAAAAGCGTTTATTATTGTAGTCCTTGGCAATAGAATAAACAGTAATTTTTTGCATCGATAAAATTTTGTTTGCATTATATTCGCGTTCAATTGATTATACGCGCGGAGGTAAAGTTATTTTGCCTATGGCATTCGTCAATGGAATTCTCTCGTGAGAATTATTATTGACGGTATTGTTTGCTAAGTGATAAAGAACAAGAGAGTAGCGCCAAAGCCAACAACCATCTTATCTTCGATACACAAAGATTACGTAATAAGGTTCTCGACAAATAAAATCGAGGTCTCATTTTATTTATTTATTTTTTGCTAATATTTGCTACAAGTCTTGATACCGCTGCATCTCGTACGTTAAAAAATTCAAAACAAACTTTAAAAACAGCATGTTTAGAGAGTGAAACGTTTACCAAAAATTATTTCCACAACAATATTATAATTTTGTTAAAGCAACGCAGAAGAAAAATAAAACACAATTATTCTACAAAACAGTAAATATGTTTTAGTAAAGTTTTCCAAGAAATTTTACCCAACGCTCGTCCAAAATTCAACGTCGTCACATATATTTATATACCACCTTCAAATATATTTTTCGAATATATACACATTACATCAACCATTTGAAAAACCTTCCACGACAGCCATGGCACGTCTCTCTCTCCTCACACATATACGCGGGCGTCGAAAGGATACACGCGTGTAAGTAAGTAACCGAAAGGCCGACCTTGCGAGTTCCCTCGCGCGTGTGTAATTAAATGCAAATAACACGCGCGTCGCGAGCGGCCAAAAGCTAACACAACGCACGTGCCGGAAGCCTCGGCGTTCATTGTTTCACACCGAGAAAGTGCCGGGGGTAACGTACGCTATATCGAGATTCGAAACTCTTTCTGCGGTCAAGATTATCTTTCTATATAGAGATATTTACATGCCGGTAGAGGGTATAATGATATTGTTAACGTCGTTCTAGAAACTCAAAGGTAAAAAGCGAGCGTGTAAATGAATAATGTACATTTGCAATATTAGTTGTGTGTAAAAGTTACTTATGCTTTGCAAATAAGTGAAACGCTTGCCGCTCGTATCAAGTTTCTAAAACCAAACGGCCGATCGACTATCGATTTCAGTACCTCTTTATAATAACAATAAAATCATTAAAACGGTCGTTTCTATAGACGCGCATTGGCAGAAGTACAAATCAACCCACCACTCGATGGATCATATCACTTTCACTAATTTAAATTGAATGCTCGCCAAGGTAAAAGTGCGCGCACGCATTGTTTCTCCTGTGTATACAGGCGGGTCGATGATTTTTATAAAATGTTTCGGCGCGGTTCTGATGCTCGTGTCCCAGTTCGAAACGCGCGCGGAGGAGTATCATTACCGATATGATTAATGCATCGTTAATTCGAAACAGTTATATACGCGGTATATGATTAATACTGCGGTGGTAGATATATATGAAGCTCGACAGTCATTGAAACTTTTATATTCGGCTCGTCGGTTGGAATGAACGTCGAAAACGTCCTATAATAAGCCGAAAACAAATCAATACGTTGTGTATATGATAGTTATAATCCTGATGTAAAGTATTATTAAACATACGTATAATTAAAAAAATACGATTTTTTTGCTGTGTCCATGTGAATAATATATACTACACGACAAAAAAAAAGAAAGATGATCTGAAATAAACTGATTTAGAAAAAAGTGAAGTTAATTTTATATTTATTAAAATTAGAACGTCGATTCCACATTCTCAGAAGGAAGATTCTACTTTTTGTTTAATGTTACTTCTACCGACATCGTCGCGAGTAAAATTAACTTGTCATTTTTAAGTTAGTACTTTTTTTTTACACTTCGTGTAAATCCCGAACTTTATACGCGGCGGACACGTTTACAGCCTCTCGCGCGCGTCTGCCGCGAGATGCACAAAGGAAGCCAGATAATTGACCGGGCCGACACGGTGGATCATCATCATCATCGCGTTGTCGACACCGGCTCGTAAATATAACGCGCGCGGCGCTTTCCCCGAAAAAATATTATCAACGCGATAAAAGTGTACTGGAAAAAGTTTACGTTTTTCCGACGTTTTAATGTGGCTTAAAATTTATGTTTGTAATGTGCGACATGGCGATTTGTTATCAGGTCGTGGTTGATTCTTGATAGACAGTTGCGCTCTGTTGTCGTCGTGTTTTTACTATTATAAGGCAACTTTTATGGCAGTGTCGGTAGTATGAATGAAACTTATGCGATAAGACGGGATACTACTTCTTCTTACGAGTAATAGATATATTAATTCACTTGATGGAATGAATCCAGTGAACGACTATTAGAGCTGGGTGAATGATCTCGTTAAAGCGATAGTTCCCACTTATATTTTCAAGTGGCCTGCATAGTGAGATTTTAAACTAGAGGAGAACCAAGTTCACGTCACAAATGTCTTTTTAAGAGTAATTACGTATATAGCGGAGTTATGTCCATGTAAGAACCTGTTAATTAAGCGCCCGTAAAATTGAATAAAAATCTGCTAACTTTATTGTTTCGTGCACATAATATCAGCTGTTGCTCACAGAGGCTAATTATTCAGAAGCCGATGTATGAAAAGTGAAACGTGATGTTTTCCGCGTTTTTAAAAGAACTATATATATAACACGAGCGCGAAAGAATGCGGCGATAAACAAACGTAATTTCCCGTCGGTCGAGTTACGCGCCAATTAGAGTCGAAAATAAAAAGACGCGTGAATATTCATATATATAGGCATTTTTTTTTCGACGGTATATAATTGCATGACGCGCGTATGACTAACAGCCGCATCCGAAAAATTCTTTGATGAGGGTTATTGAGCAATCTCACATTGACTTCCTATAATTCATATCATATACTTGTATTTACTGAAAATGCTGATTTGCGGGGAATAAAAGCAAAGCGAATGGGGAATTCGAGGAGAGTGTAGAACGGCTGCGGCAGCTGAAAGAGAAGTATTGATTATTTATGAGAGGGCAAATTAAAATTCAATAAAGCAGATACATTTTAATTGGAAAATTAAGAGATAAAAAAATATGCGAACTAATTTTATATAAAACCTTTTTACTGAAATTAAACTGACGATTATAACACTTTGAGGACGATATGACCGGCCATATCAAGGTCACAAATTTTTATTAATTTTCAGATGAGCATCAAAAGAAACTACCGTTACATATAAAAGTAAATTCATCTCCAAAGTGCTAAAAATCAATCAAAGTAACTAAAAATCGATAAAAAGAAAAATAGATAACACACCAATACCCATCAGTATATTTTCATCCATAGACTTTTATTCTAGTTAAAATCTTGTACAAAAAACCAGTTCGAGCAACCATCTATGATACAGCGATTTTCCACGCATAGACTCGTACTCCTCTCGTTCACATATATATTTTTCCCCGACCGAGATAATAATTTTCCGAGGTTCTCTCGCGTTATCGTGTCGGGAAGAGCAAAAAACAAAAAAAACCTAACGATCGTTGCTGCATTCCACTCGTAACGTGCTCCGCTGACCAAAACAGACGAGGAGTACGCGCCACATGTGGATTATTTACAAAGTGATGCTGCTGTCTGTACGTGTCGTGCGCCGCGGTATATATATATGCTTGATAAATTCGAACGAAAAGACAGTCCCCGCGTTATATGCCGTTCTCTGTATATAATAATAGTCTTCGCTGCCCGGAAATCATTGATTTATCGAATGAATGAGAGAGAGGAGGGAACATGAAAATTTTTCGATATAATATTATGCTTTAGTAAATTTACGTCCAGAATGAGGCGAAATATATATCTATACATGTCTCTATTAAAATATCTCAGATCTATCTAATATAGTTTTTATCATGCGCGTGTAAGCGTATAATTTTTCGTTTACGTATAGACATTATATATACCTTTATGAAAATGTATTTTATTCTTAATGACATGGAAAAGTTTGCAATGATTCTTTATAATATTATATAAATCGTAAAAATGGTATATAGACGAGTATTAAACTGCTGGTGAAGCCAATTGTTAAACGTTACGAGACTGCAAAAGATATGACTATGCGGACACATTTCATAATATGAAAATTATTACGCAATTATACGCAACGATCCTGTTTGATAATGCTACTCTTTGTACACGATGCACGTGGATACCACGCGCACACACACACTCAGACACTTTGATATTTGACACATTCTCGAAAAAGCTTCGAACTATTATACTATGTCTAGGTATATATATAATCTGCAGAAACACCGTGAAATCCTTTCTCACGCAGAACAAACATCGTTTAGAATATATGACTTTAGAATGCACATCGTATAGGATCTTACCGCTATACCAAATATTCCATAAATCTCTCATTGTCACGTCGCATTTTCTTTGCAATCATCAGCACGTCTCTTCACTTATGTCTTTTTTTGCATTAATTTGCGCTAAATAATAGTCGCCAAGGTCGGCGGAACCTCTTTCTCCCTATCGTATATACGCATACAAACACACACTTATTTTATACCTGCGCGCGCAGCAGCAGCAGCAGCTCGTTTCGCTTTACGACAACGGGATCCTTGGTCCCATTTTCTGAATCGAGGCAATCAAATTTTTACGCTTCCCGCGCAGTAGGAGCGATAGGTCATTTCCTTGATATGTTTTTGTTGCACGAACTTATACTCGCCGTGAGGGAGAAGATTATTGCCTTCTCCGTGACGCGCGAGTATATATATTATAGAGGGACAGAGGCGTGAATGAGAGTAGTGAGTGAAAATGTGGGGGGAGGGAACATGAGGGAGGAATAAATCATAAGGCAGTAGTTTTTATATAAATAAATAATAATTTATTTAGAAAGTAAAATTAACGTCGAATGGCAAATTTTTTTTCCCTTTTCGTAAAACACAATGTACGAAAGTATATGATATTTCGTGTTGTTTTTTTTTCTTCTTTTCGGTTTATAAAAGCGAGTACACTAGACAACGATCCGATAGCGGGACGTTTATATTATATGTATAATTTTTGCTAATGAAGAGTATAATAAAAAGACGAATTTTTTGATCCCCAGAGGAACACTTAATTAAAAAGTATAGTTTAAAAACTAGAGGTCTACGCAAAAACTAATAAGGCAGCATTAAAAATCCATTTTTTTTTTCGTTCTGGAAAAAACACATGACGTACGTAGGAACACACAGTTTTCTCCTTTATCCACGTCAAAACTGTATATATTTATATATTTATAGAGTGCGATTGAAAAAATTCACACTTCGCATTTTATGGCACTTAAGAAACTATAATTTTTTTCACTTGTGTCCAACCGCATCGTCGGTAACAAAGTTTATACAAAATAAAGGAAAAAAAAATATCATAACAGTTATTGCACATTTATACAAAAAACAAAAAATTCGAGACGAGCTGAGCAACGAATTAAAAAAAAAAAAAAAAAAAGAAAAAAAAAATGATACAACTGCGTTATTGTGAGTATAATTATCTAGACATTGACTAGATAATATTACAAAGAGAAACAAAGACAGGAGAAAAAAAAACGGAAAATCTAGAATACTTTAAAATGAGAATTACGTAAGTCGCATTTGTCCGTAACGCTGATGGTAAAACACGTGTATACAACGTTCAGAGAGAAAACTGCACCAAAGTGACACTCGCAAACGTATAATATATATTTGTATATCAGGAACAAAATGTAAAAGAGGAAACGCGCTTGTGGCATCTGTGTTGTGTATGTGGTGTCTATGTGTGTTTGTGGGTAGAAATGGGGCTTAAAAACTGAGTATAACCTTATTTAAGTACAATACATCTGTATAACCAGTAAGGCTTGTCAAAAATATAAAAATTCAATTATTTATACAATATTTCATTTTGTTCATCGTCGTTCCACGTCGTCGCATTTAAAAATCAGCTTCAGTACAATACAACGTGCTCTCTCTCTCTCTTTCTCTATCGGTCGCATCATTCATATACACATCATCAAGTTGTCGTCGTCGTCGTCGTCGCGTTTTTAAAAATTACGTATTTAAGAGCTTACACACGATGAAAAGAGAATCATATACCGCAAAGATAACGACGACGACGCCGACGAGCGTTGCTTTATACACGTTAATTAGGTACAAATAGAATTTCATTCATTCGCTTTAAGTATCATCGATTCTTACCGACGGTTGCGCAAGGTCGCGCGCGATGACGTTTTATGAGTGAAGAGGAGGTGAAAAAAAAGAAGAAAAAAAAGAGACGGAGAGATAAAGAGCTCAATTTGAGAAACAGGATTGCACCGAAGCCCCTGTGTGCGCGCGCCGGACAATGACGTTCGCATTATTCGTTCGCTTGTTCTACGCGTTGCTTCGTTTACGAATCGCTGCTACTATACGCAAACACATTGTTAAAGAGGTGAAATGATTCGCGTCGTATATCGTATCGAATGTTTCATTGCAGCACCTTTTTGTTCGAATTGTTACTTATTTCTTTTCCTAAACCTTAAAGAGAGGCACTCTCGACTCGTTTGTCGCACGCATTTTGAAACGTAAAATTCGTGAAAGAACGATGATCGATGGCGCGGGCGCGTTCACACTTCGTCGTATGCAAGACTTGACTACTTAAAAAACAAAAAAAGACGATCGATCGCGCTGGAGTTCTCTCTCGTAGTCTTTCTCACCGTAGGACAAAATGATAACACACGCGCAAAAGCCGACGAGAGAGGCACTCCGAGTCTCCGTATATTATGCCACCGTTTTAACGTACGACACAGCTTAATAATTAAGATTGAATATACAGTTTCGAGTATTCGATATTTCGATATTTGTGCCCTTTTACACTGACGCGTGAGAGTGAGACTCGATTAAAGCGCGGACTAATATATCTTAAACTTTTAAACTAATGAATAATTCTCTTTACTTTTTCTTTTTAAGTACTTTAATGTTAAAAGTAATACCTGAAAAAAATACTCAAGTCGGATCAAAACGACAATCGCCAACTTCAGGACGATCACTCGTAACTTCAAAATTTTAATGTTTCTGCCGCCTATTATTTGAATTTCACTAATTATCTTACTACACTTAACGAAAACCTAGCTATACGCACACGTTCTATATCATCAACCCCCAAGAAAACTCCACTTAATGCATTGAAAACTACAGTTTCAATCAAGTCTCACTCCACACCGCGTCGGTGCAGCGTCCAAGGACATATGCTGTTCCCCATAGTGTCAAACACTTGGACCGTTTGTCGCAAACGCCCCAAAGGCGCGGCGGTCAGACCGCTTGGACTTGATTCGTTCGATATAATATCCATCTTTAATAACCACACAAGTTTATTCCCGTAACTTATCACTTGCACTTGGTCTTGCCGTCCAGCAGCTTCTTCCAGAGATCGAACTGCTCGCTGTACTTGACCATGTGTATGCTGATACCACGCTGCACGTTGCACGGGCTGTACGAGATCTTCCGGTTGAGAAACTCGTTGGCGTGGATGCGTTTGATGCCCAACTTACTTGCCACTATACCAGTCGCGAACACGTCCTCAAGCTTCAGGAAGGTCTCGTTGAGGGCGCTTTCGTAGAGGTTGTGGATAATGTCACTGGACATGAGGTAGGCCGGACCCGTGCAGAAATCCGGGTAGAAAGGGTTCTTGTACTGGGCCAGCGAGACAAAGTACTTGCTCGACTTGCTACGCACTGGTTTCCACTTTTTGGCCAGCTTACCGAATATCACGTTCTTGTCGCGCTTGTGCTTGTTGATGAAGGACACGAGTCGCGGCACGTTGATGAACATGTCGTCGTCGGTCTTCAGCACGTACCGCACCTCCGAACAGTAGTTATCGACCCATTCCAGCGTCGATATCGTCTTTAGCGTCAGGTTGGAGTAGGAATCGAGGAATCTACCGCGAATGATGTCACCGTACATATCCTGCTCCTTCTCCAGGTTTCGCTCAAACTTGACGTCGTTCGTAGCACCCAACATGAACACTATACCAATATCCCTACGTTGGCCGAAATGTCCCCAGGTTTGCCTGATGGCTGTTCTAGCCTCGAAGTGCGTCGGTGCCGACATGATGATGATCATGAGTTCCATAAACTTGCCGAAATCCGGACACTTTTCCGGCACGGCGACCGTATGACCTGGCACGTAGATAGCACGTGCCGAGTCCTTGTCTATTACTGGAGACGTGGATGGCGCCACTGTCGTAGTTGTGGTCGTCGTAGTCGTGGTCGTACTCGTGCTACTAGTGAGCTTAAACCCAGCTGCAGCTGAGTTCGTGGAAGACGAGGATGAGGAGGATGAGACGACGGTGATGACTGTCGACAGGTTACCATTGCTGCCACCTCCGTAGTTGAGATTGTGCGACGCATTGTTCAAGTTTACCAGCACCGTCGGATTCGACGATGAGGCGCCGAGCTCCGTGCTGGTCAGGTTTCGTGATAATGGAGTTGACGGCACGTCCGAGCTACTGCTGCCACTACTGATCGAGCTGTTTGCATGACTGTGCTGCGGCTCGTAGAAAGAGGTTCGATCTAGAAACAGAAAAAAGTGATTTTCTTCTTTATATGTATGTATGTATGAAATTGAAAGGCATATAGTACTACGTGAAAACCATAGAGTTTCAGGTTGGATTAGGTATACGTTGTTCGTTCAGCCTCTTTTTACATGCGTTCTTTAATACCTTTACTATTTACTACTTCAACAACTAAGTATAGAGTATTGAAATGTATATGTAGGTGCTCAGAAATGACTATTGATTCTTGCCATGACGTTAGATACTTTCGTTCAACTGAAAATCAATAGCAAATGGCTTTAATGTCTACTCCTTATGCAACTTCAATGATTAGTATGAACGTGTCAAAACTTTATCCTAAGTTTGTCAAAAATGTTTGTCTTGAACATTTATTTACTTTGTAGTTATGATTCTACATTGAAAAGAGCTGTAATTATTTTTATTACAAAGACATAAAAACTTTTATTGATATATTGTTCAACTTTTAATGTCGGGAAGCGCAGTATAGTTTGAATAAATGTGGAAAAATATGTAAATATATTCAGAAAGTTGTTTATAAACTTTCAGACCGCACTGACCGCATTGTTTGCCGACCGTAAATGAAAACGTCAACCCAAAACACATTTAGCGCTAAGCAGGCCCGAAGAAAAAGTTGGCCGTTATTCGAAAATCGAATTAAAACATACTTGAAATTTCAAAACTTTGTTGTACCGAACGAGTTTATATCGTTAAAATCTGCATGAAAAGTACCCTAATGATTAAAACAAAAGAAGCATTCATTTGCGTAAGAATAAAAGTTCAACACATGTGCGCACGCCCCGGCAATTCTCTAATTGTTTGTACAATCATTCGCCCCGAGCACATCTAATTTCTGCTTGAAATTTCCCTTTCAGAAATGGAAAAAGCTCGTATTATTGCTCCCCCGCGCGCTCGCGCTCGAATGTCCCCCTCGCTGCAACTATACTTCAGTCCCGCATCTGATTAAAACTTTTTAATTAAAAGCGACGCGGCAAATAGGATATTTACGAGCGTGTACTACTCGCCGCGTTTTTTTTTATCCCCCACTGCCGCGTAACTTTAAATTTCATTATACGACTTTGCGCAATCGCTCAAATAGCGCCGGCCCGATCCCTTCTCATTATGCCATCCCAAAATAACAATAATAAATGTCGTAATGTCTCAATTATTCCGCGCAACAATTGGGAATTGGGCGAGCTACACCGGAAGTGCATACACACACATCTAACGCAACGAAATTTTCCGAAAGAGAATATCTTGCATTGCCACAGGAGGAGAGCGCCTCGACACTCTATACGCTTTCACCGCGCGAGCTCACTGCACTGTATACTGGACTTGCGCAACCGCAGAGAGGCTTTTTTTTCTCCAGTTTCGATATCTTTTGTCGGGGGCGGGGGAGTTGCATCGCGCGCGAGCGACAAATTCATATAATCCCCGCGAGCGTTTCACAATTTCCTCGTCGTCGCCGCCGCATGCGCGGTCTGATAATGACATTCTCCAGTGCTCTGTGTTCGATCCGTGAAATTCCATATGTGTGTGTGTGTGTGCATGAGCCAATACGCGACGCGCTTTCGTACGTCCGATTTTTCCCATTTTCTTTTTCGGATTTCCCTCAATTGTACGTTCGGATGTGTGTGTGTGTGCATGTTGTCGGAAGCGGTTGCGATCGATGCGCGCGCGACAAGGTAATAATTTCTGCGATTCGACGAGTCGTGCGCAATTATTGGATTGATATGTAGGCTTTGAAATATATGTGCTATTTTTAGAGAAGATTAAAAAATTCTTTTACGGAATAATTCAAAGTTAATTATTGGTTGATTTATCGTGCAATTTAAGTGGAACACTTTTTTTCTAATTAGTTGTCCTATTTGTTGGAATCGCTCGTATCGGGTTAGAAACTATTTAATAGAAAAAGAGAAATTAAACACTAGGTATAGCGTGGTTTTTAATGAAAATTCTTCGGTGTAGCTAGATTTTAATGAATTTGTAAACTAACCATTTCAAAATGCCTCGAAAGTATCTAAAAATGAGTTAGTCACGGTATGACTATATTTTCCAAACAAAATATTTGACTCTGTCCACATCTCCAATTAATCTACCATAAATGTTACTAATTTTTTTACTAGAGCAGAACCACATGTATCGCGGAAAATCGCGTTATCATCATCAAACTGCGTCGTAAAAAGCGTCCATCAAAATTTAGACTGTAAAAAATATAAAAAAGATAAAAACAAAACACAGCTTCGAATTTCGATGCACTCTACCTGCCTAATTGTATCTCGCCTCGAAACATCAATTTTTCAAACCCCGTGCGATTCGCAACCTTGTCCCGATTCATGCATCAACCAGGCGCGTAGTCCCGAAAATTGAAAGCCCATCGATTTTCCCATACAACCTCCATTAATATTCGCCCCGGCGGACGCGGCGAAAATCAATTTCCGAAAGTTTTTTCGCTCGCGAGAAAATCCATCAACTCCCTTTCACCGTCGACGTTGAATATTATCACCGCGTTTACCTTTTCTCGTTCAAATCGATTTCCCCTCCCGCAGCTCATGAATAAAAGACTCGCGCGAGCATAGTAGTATAGTTTGTACAAACGTTAGATCTTTTTCGCAAACAACTGCGCTCGCGGGGTGTGTCGAAGTAAAAAACGCGGGAAATTCGATTTTCGCGCCGTCGACTTTCTATATATGTGTGTACTCGTACGCGAAGGTATTTCGAAAAAATGTTCATGAATAATGAATGGACGACGGCGCTTGGAAATGTTAAATTTAAATTATGAATGTCTACGCGAGTGCGTGAAATTTCTCCTTCGTGGTTTGTATGCGCACGTGTGTTTTTGTTAAAAACGGTAATCCATTAGGTTTACGCGTACGTTTAGAGAGTGCCAGCATCACTAAATAGTGCGAGCTCCCATTTCGTTTCTATACGAGAGACGCTGCGTCATATATATGTACTTTCATTCTCATTCTCCCAAGTGCTCGAGCGCAAATTTTATTATGCGTGTGACATTCAACGGAAAGTGTCAGTACAAAGGAATGCGTCGTTGATATGATATGCCATTATGTACTTAATAGTGTTAAAGCGTACATTGACTCGCAAGAATTCTACATTGTTCATACATCAAACGCGGCTGTAAATGTTCTCTAATATTGTCTTATACTCATGGCACAAAAACAAGTTTAGTAAAATAAAACACCGTCACATTTTTTCGTAACCCCATGGCAACAACTTTGACCCGATTTCCGCGCAGTCACCAAACCGTTAACAACGCATACCCTTGATCGCCCACGAACCAAAAAAAACTCATGAATAAAATCGATAGTTACAGTTGATAAGAAATTTTTCTCATTCCGGATCTCTATGCTTGCCAATGGGACACATTCCGGTAAAGGCGCGCTCGTAGTGAAACCCTGACGCACCGGCCGCGAAAGTTTGAGTCGAGTGAATTTTGACGCGATTATAGGCGAGAACCAGACGTTAAGGTCAATTGCGCGGTGAGAAACACGTTCCACCTCGTCCCGGGAATTTGAAATGACTTTTGGGGACTAATCGGGGAGGAGTTTACGAGGCTTGACGGGTTAGCAGCCATATCGGAACCCGATTAGCGAGTCAAGGTTAGCAGCCGTTGGGTGCGACCGCGCGCTGGACCAGATCCGTTTTCTTCGAGCGTGACGTCGTCGTGCGGAGAAACGGAGAATTTTAAAATCATTGGATAGGTAGGTACTGATTTGAATAAAACGTTGGTACGTGGGGAAATATTCTAATGTTTTGTATGATAATTGATATTTTGTTATGACATTTTTTTTTTATTGCGTACACCGAGAAAAAAGTTTTGGAAAAATATTACTATAATGTCTCGTTAATCTACCATACACTGTAAAGACCTAATACTTATATAGTTCTAAATTTTTAGCGAAATTTCTTATAAAGTATTATGGTAATCTTTTGGGTTTTTACAGGCTGTACGAGAAAGTAAATTATTAATAATTCTTACTAAACTTTTTCTTAGTGTATGTGGAATTTTATTTTACTGTAATTGATGGTGATTTTAAAATAAATTATAATGAACTGAAGTAAGATTACCCGGAATTTTTATCTTAATGTACGTCATTTCATGCTACGAAACTTTAAATTTGTACTGCAACAATACGACGAAATACAGTCTCACTTTTTATTATCATCACTGAGTGCAAGGTATATGTTTTATAACAAACGTTTTAAACGAAGAAAGGAGACTTTTCCGCAGGCCATTGCATAAACCCTGCATCGAGCGAAGCACGCGATATACGAATTTAAGCTCGAATCCTGTGAAAAACTAATAAATTGGATAAGTTCGAACTTCGTAACGCTCGCACGTAACGCGCGCACATTTTCCTAATTACTTTATATTTCGCTTATGAAATATTCCCTCGCCGAGAGTTCCTCAACGCGATACTGTAAAAAGAAATTTTTGAAATGAAAAAAAAAAAAAAAAAAAATTTCCGTTACACTCGCCGGTCGCTATATAGCGGATGCCTCGAGCTAATCCGTTAAGGCTCTCGTATATATATACTTATACGCGTCGGGAGATTATCTAATCGAGATAAAACGCGTTCGACCGTAATTTCGGGACGAGCCGATAATGCGCGGCCGATGTATAGCTATAGATATATATGTACCAAAGCATTGATTGCGACGCGCGGGTATGAAATTTTTTATGACCGAGTAACATGTGCATGCAATGTCACGTCGTTTCTCGCGGGGTGATATGCGTGCAGCGCGATTTCTCGCTTTTGAATTCTTTAGCGGATTGCAGCCAATCGATAAATAAAACGCGCGCTCGGCCATTTTCGGATAAGTGGAATTTAATTTGTCTGGGGGTATATAATTAGAAAGCCGTTTAGCTGGATGTTGAGTGCGCTGTGTCATTGAGAGTGTTGCAAAAATTTTAATTCGTTAAGATTAGAGACTCTTGATTGTTTAAGGGTCAGATAAGAGCGAAGTTTATGCGACAGCTGCAAAGATTTTCGCGATAAAAATTAAGTTGCGATAGGAATTATTAATGGATTTGTAATAAACGTCGGATTTAACTGATTGCTTGAGTATACATGTTTTTAGTAACGTTAAAATGATCAGGTATGAAAGATAAAATCAACTGGACTGTGTGCTGACTTATGATTCAGCTTGCAAGAATATTTCTCAACTTGTAATTCTCTTTAATAGAGTAAAGTATATAATTTTACTAAAAAGCAAGTGAAAGGTTTAAATGATATAGATTGTGTCACTTTAAATTAATTGATCCGAAGAAAGATAAAAAAAGATATTTCAACAAGACTTCTCAAGAGCCACTCAAATAAGACATAAGTGTCTTAGATCACATTAGTAGGAGACAGCAAGCAGAGCCAATATACGGATTAAATCATTCCCTGATAAAAAAATCTAATTACCCATTTCGGTACTTGCTATTGAAGTTGTGATTTAATGATTATACAACAGTTGACATAATATTTGAAGGCTAATTAAGTACTTGATGTAGGAATGTTTAGAAAGCAGCACTCGTGTTAAGAGATCTGCAAGAGAAAATTTTTCAAAAGTGTTTAATTTTATTGTTTTACCAGCATATATCGATAGATAATTATTTCTCAGTAATTTTGGTGATTATTGGTTTTAAACTTGTTAAAAGGTAACTTAACTACTTCAGCCCGTGTATTTGAATTAGTTTTAATAACCCTAATTATTAAAGTTATAGCTACACATTATTTTTACTGTTATGTATTGCATATTATTTCACAATATCATAAGAAAAAAATTTTAAAGCAAATTAATCAAATGCATTTTACATAATTTTCTTAAAGAAAGGTTGATTATTCTTTTGTCTATTACAATCTTGATAAAACAGTTAAAACGAATGTAATATAATTAAAACTTTACTTATGTGATCTGGAAAGTTGCAACATAGTCGATCGAATAATTATAAACCTACAATTATAACTTTCCATTTCACATGAATGTATCAAGTTTGGCAGTGCATTCACGCACACCCAGAAAACTTTGTTAGAATGCAATGTGGAGTGAATGAAATTCAAATACATGGTAATTAGAAATTGTAAAAAGCCTACGTGTGGAAATATATCAAAAATATTTTTCCGGTCTGGTGATTCACATTACATCATGAATAATTTAATTATTATTATAACAATAATGATAAAACTATTTTTCTATACTTTTATGAATAAATTTGCAATATATCCTGTCAGCACATAAATATATGAAAATTTGGAGTCTGTTCTTCGTCAATTTAATTCATAGAGACATATTTTTGTTTATTTATAGATTTACTATACACAAGTACTGATTATTCATTTGTCTGACTCTATTATTGTTCTCTCCCGGACATATATACCAT
Source organism: Torymus auratus (assembly GCA_900474315.1). NCBI lineage: Eukaryota > Metazoa > Arthropoda > Insecta > Hymenoptera > Torymidae > Torymus > Torymus auratus. The sequence goes on from UXGD01001471.1 coordinate 30,974, forward strand.
TTGAATACTAAGCATTGCACAATCAGCACAAGTAAGGTTATAATATTGATGCAAGTATAAAATGCTTTGTAAACTCTCTTGTCTTTCCAACTTTATCTTCCAAGGTAAAAAAGCCAGCAATAAATGGAACTGAATGTAGAAAGCTGAAGACTGTGAATCACCATTATCATTCGCATCAATAGACCTGGTAAAACAATAAATATCCTCTGAACCTACTAGCAATAAATCCTACTCATCCAAAAACAACAAATAAAAGTCCAATCACACTTAGCACTACACATCAAAGGCATCCCTGGCATCCTGAGCACAGCTCTTTCACTCTCTCCTTCTCTCCAAGCCAAAGCAAAGAAAGACTTTCAACGTAACCCAATCCAGCTCTGTTTATAGGCACAGTCCACCTCTTTCTCTCTCACTATAGAACTATATACGTATGCAAAAGGCAAAAAAGGTGACGACACTGATATGGTCATCGCACTCACTGTAGCTGCGCACAAAGGCATATTGCTGTAGTTCGCTGGCTGTGGTCCTGTAGTATGTGTAGAAGGTGAGGCCCACCAGGGCGAGTATGAGCGTCTGCAGGAGACGGCTTCGCAGGCTCAGAAAGCTCATGGCTCGCGATTACCCTGCCGGGGCATCTATACGCCGCACCGCTGCACTACTCTCTCTTTCCTCGCAGCGCGCACTCTCCTTATGAATAAACAATGCCGTTGTGTAGGCGCACGGGGGAGGAGGAGGTGGTGGTAGTGGTGGCGGCGACGAAGTTGGAGAGAGGGTCGCGGGGGGGACAACGAAAACACTTTCTTCTGGAGCAGCGGCGACGACGACGTCGTGTCTCAACTGGCAGGCGGTGGGCTGCTGCCAGGATCGCGGGGTCGATCCATGCCTTCTCGCCTCCTCGGCAACCCCCTATTATCCACGTAGAGCTCCTTCTACTGCTCCGCTTCTGCTTCTTCCGCGGCGCCACTGCACTACTGACTTTGAGGTTATGTCGCTCATGTCCCTACATCCGCCTACTGCGCGCGTGCACTGTGTGCCCCGCAGTCACAGACACTCTCTCGACCGCTGATAACCGCCCTCCTCCGCGTATATATATATACACACACCTTTAACCTACAAATATATATATCTCTCTCTCTTATGTTATATATGTACCTATATATACTTGTTCTCCACTGTCGCAACAATGACGACGGGGTAGAAAGAGAGGGCGGAGGTTAGGCGTGCGCGGCGCGCGTGTATATGTATGCGGACGGCGCGCGCGCGCGAGACTGAATATAGGAAACCGACCGAGGCCTGCGACAGGTGGAAGAGTGAGACGGCCGAGCGCGACTCTTTTTATCCTTGAGCCTCTCTCGCGCGCGCCTTCCCCACTCTACCCTCGTTATCTCTCTCTCTCTCTCTCTCGCTCGCTCGCCCGTGTTTATCTACCGCGGTAGTGTCCCCCTACTTTCCTCCTCTCCTCCGCCTCCTCCTTATATGTGTGTGTACATTTAAGCGTGTGTATATGTGAGAGGCCGTTAATCGCGGCGGCGGTCGCGTGTGTAGTATAGCTTTTCTACTGCAAGCTCTCTCTTTAATTGATTATTTTAATAATCACGAAGCGCGTGCGTTTAGCCCCGAACAACGTAATCGCACGCGATGTGCGAGTGTGTATTTACGCGCGGGTTTCAAAATAAACGCGGACGTGCGTACTTATATATTGCGATTGCGCGATGAAAAGTTCGACTGATGCGAGGGAAACGATGTTTTCAGAGTAATTAAAGCTTTAATTCGCGTTCGCCGCGACGCCTTTTGATGGATTGGACGTTTAGTGGACGGGCTAATTTGACGTGCGGGAAAGCGATAATGTTTGCGCGCGCGCATACAATGAAACGGTGAAAATATATATGTGATCGATGATGTGGTGGTCTGGGTCTTTTATATGCTCCGAAATATTTACTCAACTTTTCAAACTTGGACGATTATACAAGGTGTTATATATAGCTGTGTAAATAGTTTATACTGGAATTAATTTTTTTTCTTGTAACTGCAAGTCGGTGTACAAAAGTTTTATATTTTACACGGCATGAAAACTCGTTTAGAAAAGACAAGCTAACTATTTTAGTTGGCATGGAATAACGGTATACGTACGAATAGAAGTAGGTAAAGGGAAATTGAGCGAAACGCTAATTTCGAATATAATATTCTTTTGATTTTGCAAGCTTATAGGCCGGATACTTTTCTTGGCAAAATTATTATTATAAATTTAAGTATACTAATTTCGCGGTCGGCTAATCGGATTTCCTCTGCGTTGTAAAATAAGCGAAACGATTGCCTAATCGAATCGTCTCTGCACTTATTAGATTATTTATATTCTAAATATATATAAAAAGCCGTGTTCCACGAACACGGCACCACCTAGATCCGAAGAAAAAGAAGAAACACCGATCTTTTCACGAACACATCGGGAACGCGTGCACCGCTAATCGTTATTTACCATTTCCCTCTCTTTCTCTCTCCGTCTCGTCGTTTATCGCAACCCATTTTTCCCGTTTCGCGCCGCCAAGTATATTCCCTTTTTCGGACCTCGTCTTATCCTTTATCATCGTTCCGGCTAAGTCGTTTCTTCTCTCCTATTGCGTCAAACGAGTTTCCCTCTTCTCAGCTCGCGATTGTTTATGCAAATAACGGATCGATGGGGGTAAATAATTTAATTGGGACGTGGGTATATTTGCATTTTGCGCGAGCATCAGCTGTCGCGCGCGGTATGTTTATGGTGTGTTTCGATCGGGAATAAAACGCGCTTTTTACGCTGTTTTATCGGCGAGCTCTATATTTGTTCGGAAAACAGCGGCTCGAAGCGGTATTTGTCAGGTGGATTTTTTTTTCTGGGTGATCGCTAATGCCGCGATAAGTTGGTACGTGAAAATGTTTATTTCCTGGTTGTTTGGGATATTTTGTCAGTGTAACGTTTATTATTGCTGTAAGAGTCATGTTTTACTTGTATAATACTGTTTGATTTTTGTGCTCATGATGTTCGAGACTTAAAAGCTTATCTTTACTTCGAGATGCGTTGGTAAATAAGAAAACAAGAGAGATGATACAACGATGTATTATTTAACGATCAACATAAATGTTCTTGTTGACGAAAGTCTTATGTAGGTACACGGCTTTTAAAATTGAAAAAAATAAACTCAATTCATTCATCTTTTTTTTTATAATTAAAAACCACTTATTTGCTCGCAAGTTATGTCAGATAAAATTTGTAAGCATAAACGAGTTTTAATATGCGTGTCATTATATAGGAATAAAAATTTTTGTAATTTGTGAATTTTTTATTGAACTTTTAAAATAACCAAAACTTTACAACGTGAAGTTGGTTTTCGACAGTTTCATTTTTCCATTTGAAAAGAACCCTAAAAATCTACAAATAATGCTAGTAAAATAGCTCAGTACTAAAAATTAAACTGATTTTGTAAAAACGCTCGGTGAATCGAGTTTGATGTTTTTCTAATTCCTACAACCGCGGTACATCATTAACGCCACATTCATATAAGAAAAGCTTCCATTTACGGGTAATTAATAACC